>SCHK01235801.1:24571-36513 GCA_004124795.1 Poropuntius huangchuchieni
TCAACACATATTTCAGTCCAAACAACTTGTAAAAGTGCATGTAGCATCCGATGACCCCTTTAAAAAATCTTATGTTACTGTTATCTAATACACTTTGCATTTTATAAATAGCTATTGTTCATCTTTTGTCGCTTTGGATAAAAGTGTCTGCAAAATGCATACATGTAAATGTAATGTAACTGCTTTGACGTAGTAACTTTTTTTTATCAACTGTGTTTTACCAAATACAGCACAATTCAAAGCCACATTTTCTGTTTTCTGACCCGGTTTTATGGTTTGGATAGACTTCAGAGATTCAGATGGGCTTCGAAGCCAATGTGCTACCCTGCTCCTACAAAGCCACCAACAAAACCAAAAATCAATAGACTGACATTCACTTTCACAGTCAGTACAGCATTGATAGGCAACAGCAGCAGAAATTGGGTGTTAAAAGTGCTTTGATTTGTAATTAGTCTTTGAGCAAGTGTAAAACGATAAGAGTATAAGAATAGATAAGAGTATAAGAGTAAGACAGTATTCCAAATGAATACTTCAAAATAAATCAGCGTGCAAAGTAGCTGTCACTTGAAAGCAAAAACGTCTTAATGAAAAGCATTTAATTTCAAGTAGTATATGTAAAATGTTTTCACTGTTAAAAAATTCCCTGTTTGAGAGAAGCAAGGTAAGCCTAAGGAAGGTCAATTGTTTGAAATATTGCAAATACAATTTTGTGATGATGCAGGAGCTTGTATTGGAATTGTACTATACTTTCTATATAGGTACTATATTTTCTGTTTCTGCTTGTGGGAAGAAAGGTTTTTTATGAGGTGATTGAGTGAAATATGAGGATCCTACAGCTCTGTGGAGATGCTAAGTGAATTTGAATTGTGCTTGTGTTTACTTGTGTATATGTGAGCATTTGTCTCTGCGCATGTGCTGTACAAGGGAGAACTGTGATGAATGTGTCTCACTGACTCAGACATGTGGAAACATACCTGTGAGCGTGAGTGCAATACAATCAGTCACCTAGTGTGAGGACAAAGAAAAGAGGTTTAGAGGAGGTCTGTGCTCTTCAACTCTTTTCAACAGCAACGCAGCCCCAGTGTCACCCTCCATAACTGACAAACAACATAACTGCTTATTTATCTCTGGCCTTTTTGTGGTATTGTTTACAATAATATGCATGATATTCTTTAATAAAGTTTGAAGATAGTCAGCTGAAAAGTAAAAGAAATGAATTATTAATAATTCAATTTTATTCAATTTTGGTAGCTAGTAAGGCTGTCTCTCCTCATGTAATAATGTTAAATTGAATGTGAATAGTGACCCATAAAGAACTCAGCACCAAATTATGGTGCATGTTCTGAAATTAAATTTAAGTACATGATCAATTATTTTTCCTTGCAAATAATTATTTGAGAATTTTCAGAACTTTCTATATGTGAATAAACCAGCCATTTTGATTACAGTTTCTGTATTTTAAATAAAAATGTGTATGAATATTTATATAGGCCTGTGGTATTTTAGTATTATTTATATACAATTACAGTGTTTATATGGACTTTTTAATTCATTTTAGTTTAAAATTTTAGTTTTATTATACGCATTTGCATGTGTATTTAGCTTTAATTTACTTATTTCACTATACTTATTAAACTTTTTTTTTTAAGTTGTCGTACTTAAACTAATTTATTTTTGTTAGTTGCCAAAGTAACATTTCTAATTTTCATTTAAGGTTTTTATGCTTAAGTTTAAAATGTAATGTTGTAATTTCAGTTACAGAAAACAATTAGTTAGTTTTAGGGCTTTTTTTATTTTGCTGCACACAAGTTCTAACAGTTTTAATTCTGTTTCTCTTCAGTGTGTTGAATCGGACTCCTGTGCATCTGATTCATGAAATCATACTAGTAGACGATTTCAGCGAAGATCGTGAGTACTGTGCATTATAGCATATTTAAATTTATATGTTAGAAAACGTAAAAATTCATATTCTAACGTCATAAATGCACTCTTAAGTAATGCATTTGCTAAATATCTCAAATAAATAAATACGTTTGAATCATTTTTTTTTTACTTTCAGCAAATGACTGCCTTCTTCTCACCAAGTTGCCCAAAGTAAAGTGTCTTCGCAATAAACACAGAGAAGGTAAGCCAGCGATGACGTCTCTGTCACTCTCTCCCTCTCCCTATGAATTAAATATTTCGTTTTGGGCTGGCAACACGCCTGTTTGTAATACCATCCAGACTCTAAAAGCAGCTGTTTGCTTTTCGCCTGTGTGCTGGTGAGTGTTTTAACAGCAGGTGGTGCGTTACTGGGAGGGTGACGGTGAACAGACTGTGAGGAAGATTACTGCACATTGACTGAAACTCTGGCCAGTGTTTCACACTTCCTTCCGTGTACCGTTGCACAGGTGGAAAACAGAGCAGATACAGTTTTGCCTCCACACACTCATGCTGTCATCCGTATCTTTCCATTCGGATGAACAGATATATTGAATCTAGAGGGTGACAGAGCATGGATTAGTTTGCAAACAGCTTGCATTCCCATAGATTTACACTCGTGATAAAAAATAAACATCTAAAAATCCATTTGTAAGCAGAGCATTTTGGTGTGCATCTAACTTAAAACATTGGTCTTAAACCGTTATAGCAAATATTGATTTTGCCACTGCTGTGTAGCCTGTGGCAGATTTTATGCTGGCCGTTGTTTGGAATGGCTGTCCGAACCCTTAGAGATTGACTTTGGTTAAAATGCCCACTTAATATTTAATGAAATCCCATTAGCATGGTTTAACAACATTATGGATGTTGAAAGGTTAAGTCATCTTTATGGCTGGTTACCTTTTTGGTAAATTAGGCAGGTCAGGCTTTACATAAATTTCCATGTCCAATTTGGATTTAAATTTCTCATTTAGTTTATTAGCACTATGCTTTTAATGTCACTGGGCCGAAATGCATTCAGACGTTAATAACTAGATTTTCATATATTCTGAAGGTAATATGAGTAAAGCTTCCTCAGTTGTAATATCTCCACAGTATTATGGATGGATGCAGGGTGTTGCTAGTTGTATATTATTATGGTATCTGTTAATATTTTGAGAATTTTCATTATTTTTACATTTTCAGGTTTTATTTTAGTTCAAGCTTTTAGAATACTATTTAGTTTTAATTTTATTGTTAGTTTTATTTTGAATAATTCCCATACTTATTTATTTCTGCTAGTTGCCAATGCAACATTTTTAAGTTTTGTTTTCTGGTATTTTTAAGTTCAAGTTTTTTTTGTTTGTTTTTTTCCATTTATTCCAGCTTTATTTTCATTGCCATAAACCATTTTTAATAGTTTTAGATAACAACACTGGTTCTGAGGGTTTGCTAGGTGGTCAAAAGTCTCCTTTGAAAGTCTCTATGATATACTGCTCCCTAGATAAGGCTTGATTCCTTCCCTCATTTTAAGCCCGTTGGATTTATTCGCTAATTTCATCAAGTCCAATCACTTAGAAAAGTAATAGCACAGCTCTTCTAAATAAGCTGCAAATAAGCTAATCAGTCACGTCCCTAGCTAGTTATGCACAAAAGTTTAATATCAGGGCTTAGGGTTTGTTCCCTAAACCAAAGTATAGCAAGCAGCAATAATAATGAAAACATTAATAAGAACAATAATGTAATATTCAGTCATCATTGCCAAGAAAAATTCTAAGTTCTTATTAGTAATGATCATCCAGTCGCTGCCCCCTCCCTGTTTATTCCAGCGCTTCGAGGTTCCATTACACACTGTCACACATTGTCGCTTAGACAGCATTGATTAATGCATAAAACCCCTGTGCAGCCAACTCTGTACAAGAGAAAATTGTTAAAAGGTTTAAGGCATTTAAACCCTATTGTCGTCCCGGAGCTACAAACAGGGTGTGCGGTTCTGCTATGTTAACTCTATTAGCTGTAGGTGAATGTAATCTCTGCCATTCACTCACTCTCTCGCTCTCTCTTTCATTGTCTGTCTTCCTCGCTCTCTCTTTCCTTCTCCATCTGCCCAGCGCATACACAGAGGGGCCACGCTGGCCCAATATGCACGCACACACAAACACAGCCTGCTCTCAACAACTCTGTAGAGGGTGCGCTCACCCATCTGGAAAATACAGCCTTATTGAGGATGAAATGGGATTTTTAATTGGCTGAAGTTGCCGTGCAGCGTGAAACTTTGCACGAGTCTTGCACGTTTACAATTATTATGCATCCTCAGTCAGGCTCTACCGATTTAACAGCCTTGCCTTCATGGAAAAGCTTCTTGCTCTGATTCGATAATAACCATAAGGCTTTAATTGTCCCTTCAGCTAATCAGATTTAAATGGCTCTTCTCGTATCTTTTTCTGTGAATGAGATTGTTGAGATGAGAGTATTTGTCAGTTTAACAGGCTTCTCAACAGATGTAATGTGCAGCTCTGATGGACAGTGAATTCTCCAGTGTCCCTGATCTATGTGTGTGCACGTGTGTGTGTCGCAGGACTGATCCGGTCCAGGGTTCGAGGGGCGGACGCTGCAGGAGCCGGTATCCTGACATTTCTGGACAGTCACTGTGAGGTCAACAAAGATTGGCTGCCTCCACTGCTGCAGAGGGTCAAAGAGGTACAATTTTATACTTATTCATATTGTGTCAATAGTCTGTTGAGCATTTCTACCTGGATTCTGTGCAACTGTCTCCTTTTTCACATCGTTTTCAATAGAAGAGAGTCAGCAGGCAGAACGGAGGCGGCACTGAATGCAGCACCACTTGCCAAAAACATGCATGAATATCCTGATACTTTGTTCCGTCTGCTAGCAGAACTGTTATTTTTTATGTATTTTTGCAGAATATTTCAAGAACAAAAAAATCAATTAAAAAACTTATGAAATATTTTGTGCATATAGAACTGCTAGCAGCACATATCACAAAAATAAAATAAAAAGATGTTTTTCACCACAAAAAATTACAGACATTAGCTCAGAAGTGTTTGTTTTTTTTACCCAGAACAAAATTCACATTTTTTTTAAAAATGCATTTCATAAGCAATTGGAAGTAGTTTGAAAAGCCAGTATAGTGCTGACACATCTCAAGTATTCTTTTCTTTGAGCAGGACAGTATTGTGGGGCATGAGAGAGTTGAGAGATGAGGTCAGAGAGTCTGGTGTAATGATGTTGGGAGAGAGTGTGTGCACATTCACTTGCTCTTAGTAACACAGATAATCCCAGCGCTTGCTGATTTTCCACCTCTTTTGTTGTGAAATCAAGCTGAACAGACAGAGATTCGAGCCGTTCACATTCCTTATTAAATGTCTTGTGTTCTTTTGTCTCATTTTGTAATATTTTAATTTTTTAGGACCCGACCTGTGTTGCCAGCCCTGTGATTGACATCATTAATATGGACACGTTTGCCTATGTCGCCGCTTCCTCAGACTTGCGAGGAGGTAAAAGCTGCAATTATAATCCTTCATTCGCTGTCCCACCACTGACATCAAGGGGCGCCGGTCACAGTCCCCAATCAGCAGTGTCACACAGAAACAAATCTAACAATTAGCTGTGATGAAAGCCTCGGCCTATCATCGGCAGTACATGTTAATTATCACCGCCACTGCGGTGTATAATTATGACTTATAAAAATTAAAGTTACAAGAAATTAGAGCAAAAAGATCTTCATTGATCTCCTTCTCTCCTTCCCTTTCTCTTTATCTCCGCTGCAGGCTTTGACTGGAGTTTACACTTTAAATGGGAGCAACTATCAGCTGAAAAGCGAGCCAAGAGAGCTGACCCTACAGAGCCTATTAAGTAGGTGAAGAGAAGCAGAAGGGCTTTTATTAGAACTATTCTTCTAAATGAGGACAGAGGTTTGGTCCAGCACCTTTTGGGCTTTGAGCACCATGTTTAAAATATACAAAGAATTTTGAAATTATTTGTTTACAAGTTGTTTACAAAAAAAGGTTTAAAAGGAGGTTTATAAATCTGATCTGAACAAACTTCTAACCATAGTAATTAAACTAGCGCAATGGTTCTCAACTACACTGAAAAAACATTTGGTGTAGGAACTTTTCTCACTCCGAGAAAAACCAAGAAATGGCAATCAATTAACCATGCAATTTTAAAGTAGAAAGACTGAAATAGTATTTTCTTGTAAAACATAATCCAATAAGCTTTGTTTTATTTACAGCTTCAAAAAATATTTTTTTACAGTGTAGAGGGCCTCAGAAAGCTTCCAAGGGGCTGCAGGATGACTTAAATGTATTTAAATTTAATATGTTAGTTAGAATTAATATATTAAAATTCTATATTATTATTAATTTATTAAAACTTGATTCTAAATTAAAATGCTACAAAGATACACAAAATCATTTCATTACCCATATCTAGGTTCCAGAATGTCATAGAAACTTGGAGGTGATCTCTATTTTGTAACAGTAGTAAGAAGTTACCTGGAGACACCCTAGCAACCACAAAGAAACATGCTGAAACCACTCAGAGCACCTTAGAAACTCCATAGCAACACCCTGGCGAAAACCCACTACTTATAGTTTAATCTTTTTTAGATATATGTTTGATTACAATTATGTAGTATTGAATCTAAATTTCTAAGTGTCAATCTCAAATTGATGTACTGATAAATTTCAATTTGATGATTATTTTGCTGTGATTGGTGAGAATTGGCTTGGTCTCAAATACACAGGGAGTGAGAAGACTGGAGCTTCTTTTACACATTGTGGGGGTGAGTTTTACAAGGGCAAGAATCACTCATGTTTTCTCCGGGAAATATAAAAATCTACTTGGTTAATATTGTTTTCCTCCCCCGTGCAGCCTTGGTAACACAAAAAAGAAAAGCTTTAGATGTGAAAGCTTTAGATGTGGAGAAATTTACTACATTTTGATTAAAACATTTTTTAAAGAATAGCATGCAGTGATCAGTCATTTCCAGTTAGAACAGGGGCATTTATTAGAAACGTAAATAGTATTTTAATTTCATGTTGTCTTTGAAGGGAGAAAGGGTATTTGGATTATTGATTTCTACTGGGAAGTTCAGCCTGGTTGATCATTAAGAGTTGAATTATTATATCATAATTAAAATACCGAGTTGCTATAAATTTCTTTAATTAATCAGTTTTGATTATTTTATTATGAACAAAGTAACATTAACATTTAAATCTTGGTTGTTTTTCCTCCTCCTCCATCATCTCTCTCTCTGTCTCCTCTTGTTATGGTGTAATTCACACTGTTCCTAGCGCTCTCAGAGGCTGTTGTAATGAAGGCTGTTAATAGCTCAGATAAGCAGGCAGTCAGGCTGAGAGCGGCTCAGATCCCGTCTGCTCCTGTGCGTGCTGTGCACCGGAGCAGCACTGCAGCCGGCCTGGGTCTCTCATAGCCCATCCACCAACAGATGCAGAATAGATCAGTGATAACTGAGTCACTGAGAGATGTGTGTATATGTGTACGCAGATGGGAAGCAGTGGTGTGTATTTCAGCATGACCATGACCCCTGACTGGCAAGAGTTTGTGTATATCTGTGACGTACTGTAATATTGAAACTGGAACTTTTGTGAATACTGAAATATACAAAAGAGTCTAGGTTTGGATCATTATTGCAAATAATTAATATGTTTCTGGCATGTTATATGATTTGCAACAATTCTTTTTGCCCTAACTACTGCAGTGTGTAGTTTTACATTTCTTAAAAAACCATGCTGGAAGACATACCGAATCCAGGATGACAACACCAAGATTATGCTAAGGACATTACATACACTAGTGTTAAAAAATGTGGGGATGGTAACATTTTTCAGTGTTTCTTAAAGAAGTCTCTTATGCTTACCAAGGCTGCATTTATTTTATCAAAGCAGTAAAAACCGTTATATTGTTAAATAATACTGCAATTTAAAATAATGTTTTCTATTTTTAAATATTTTCAAATATGAATTATTCCTGTGATGGAAAAGCTGAACTTTCAGAAATAATTCTAATATGTTGATTTGCTATGTTGATTGATTTGAAAAAATTGTCCTGCTTTTTCAGATTCTCTGAAGTTTTTATTAAATTAGAAATCAGCATTTATTGAAGTAGAAATCTTTTGCAACATTATAACTGTCTTTACTGCCTCTTACTTTTTAGTAATTTAATGCCTCCATCCTATATAAAAGTCATTTATATAAAAGAAAATCTTACTGACTCCAAACTTTTGAATAGAGTATAATTATTTGAATAGAGTAAATTATTCCAAATACAGCAGGGGTGTGCAATTAAAATCCAGAATGAGTTTGGTGATACTAAAAGTAGTTCCTATGCTCATCCTATAGAATATATATTATTATAAGTGGTGCTTGAAAAAGCAAATATTCAAGATTTTGCTCATACTTGGTATTAATATCTGTTCAAACTCGTAACCATTCCCACATGTTTGTGCTATGGACAACTCAAAGCATGCCACCTGTGCACTATTATATAGGAGATGTGAACTATTTTTAAGTAATTGCTACTATCGAATTTGGCAATAACGTACACATTTAATTTATTTGCATACCTTTGTTCTAGAAAATAATTTAATTTAAAATTCATCCACACACTCTCATCTGTAAAACCTTTGACAGGCTTGTCCACTTTTCACTCTTTTACTGAACCCAAATGTTGAAGCTTTTTGGGCTTTGTTTTTGCCTTCTAAAACGAGATGAGAACAGATGTGTGAAAAGTAAATGAATGTGAAATGAAAGTACGTGAGTGGCCCTGAGAAGCAGCAGATGAAACAATGTGTCCTACCACTTCGCAATGAGAGATTACGGCTGATGAAATTCAAATGCTTCCGATAATACCGGAGCTGTTTCCTCCAGTGTCCTTAGCGTTTGAAGCAGCTCTCTGGGCACAGTGATTTTGAAGGGCAAGCTGAGCTTCATCAGGAGAATGAGAACTGGGCTGTACTGTTTGCACACACCCTCACTTCAGTGACCTTTTATTCTCTTTCCTCGTTCCAAGACTCTTCACCGAACCACATTCTAAAGGAAATGTTTTTATACATCTATCTTGAGTGACAGCAGTATTTTAAGCAGTCACCTGGATTGAAGTGTTTAGTGTCAAGGCTTAATGTTCACTCTTTTTTTTCACTCTTTCAACCCTCAGAACGCCCATCATCGCAGGAGGACTTTTTGTGATTGACAGATCCTGGTTCAATCGCTTGGGAAAATATGACACAGCCATGGACATTTGGGGAGGGGAGAACTTTGGTGAGTTATTACTATGCATGAGAGCACCTGACAGCACATAAACCTCAATCACTTTCCTTCCCTGATCGAGCTCTGACAGAGGAAACTTAGGGATGTTGTCTCATCAGAGAGAGGAAATGGCATACAATGACATTTGAACTTAGAAATAGCTCTAGAATCAATTTTCTCAAACCGTATTTTGATGCCGTTATTTAACAGCTATGTTTTTTTTTCTTGGCTCTGTAAAATTCTTAAGAGCAATGCACTGTGGGGAATTGGATGGTTCTCTCTGCGCTGGGTTAAACCATCATTAACCATGCATATGTGACAGAATTAGACTAGAGCTGTTGCAGGGCTGGTTTATTCAGACTTAAGTAGGCTACTGTGCTCATAATTGCAAATGAGCATTGGGCAGTGGCATATTTAGACAGGAGATTTCAACCGTATGATCTAATTCTTGGCTTGAGTGTAAAGTTGTATCCTGGAGGGCTCCTTTAAATCACATATACACATGTCAGCAAGTTATATTACTCTACATGACATAATATTCACATGCATTTTATAAATTTCTGCAATATTGGCTACTGATTGAAGTCAGTAAGATTTTTTTTAAAGAAAGGAATACTTTCATTCAGCAGTGATGCATTAAATTGATTAAAAATAATGGGAAATACATTTATAATGTTACAAAAGATTTTCATTTTAAATAAATTTAGTTCTTTTAAAATGTATTACAGTTTCAAGTGTTTTCAACACTAATAATATACTTTATAAGAAATATTTCTTGAGCACCAAATCAGCATATTGAATGATTTCTGAAGATCCTGTGACACTTAAAGCTGAAGCAATAATGCTAAAAAATATTTAATAATAATAATATTTTTGATCAAATAAATGCAGCCTTGGTAGGTAAATAAATAAATACATTTTACTGACTTCAAACTTTTGCTAGTGTATGCTCTCTAATGCCATAATGTTTATTGTGTTGTGTTTGTAGAGATTTCGTTTAGAGTATGGATGTGTGGAGGAAGCCTGGAAATCATTCCCTGTAGCAGGGTCGGCCACGTATTCCGCAAGAAACATCCTTACATCTTCCCGGAGGGCAATGCCAACACCTACATAAAGTAAGAGTCCTGAGAAGTGCACATACTTACAATAATAATTCATATCCAGCTGAGTTTTTGATAATATATTCCTGCTGATAAAGGATGTAACACTTTTTATCAACATCAGAAGACCTTGTTTTGTCCTTGGGGGTTGTTAACCTGTAAATTTGAATATGTTAATCTTTTTTTTTTTTTTTTTTTTTTTATCTCTGGTGGATGTTTTTCTATGTTATTTGTTGGATTTTTCTTGCCAAAGATAGAGATAATACTCCAACTTCTGCCTGGAAGAAAATCTGCTGTGTAAAATTTGTTTGCTTTTATCACGTTTCGCCTCCGGGGAAAAACCTCAGCATGAAACCGTATGAAATATTAAGGGCATAGCACAACATTCTTTCTGAATCTGAATTGCTATGCAGTGTGCTCAGTCAACAAAATCTGTTTCCTCATATAGTTCAGAGGCGCTAATGAATAATTGCTGAAGGCATTAGCTGGCTTTACTAGATACTCTTAAAAACCGTGTCTTTTTACATCTGTTAGCAGAGTTATGTTAGATATATACAGTATAGAAATCAGATATGGTTTGTTTATTTGTACTTTTTAGTGCATAACCTGCAATAAAATGTCTTGACGAGCCGAGACATGTGCAATGCATGACCAGTTTTCATACAAAAACAAGTGATTGATGTGTACTGTATATAACACCTTCACTCTGTGAATATCCACAACAACCTAGAATATGGCAGCGAGTTTTCCACTCAGATTTTCTTCAGAATTACAGTTGCAAGTGTTTTTAATACCTGTCTGTACAATTTTTTGAGTAGCTGTACTGATGAAATGGCAGGTCATCCTAATAATCTTCTAGAAGCTGAAGTGTTTATCTTTGAGTGAAGTGTTTAGTATAGCACACTTCAGTGTTCAGATTCAATGTTCCTTCTGTTTCAGAAACACCAGAAGGACTGCTGAGGTTTGGATGGATGAGTTCAAACTGTTCTACTACTCAGCTCGACCGGCTGCTAGGGGAAAATCCTATGGAGAGTGAGTGACTGATAGCATGTGTGTGTTTATGTGTGTATCTATAATGGGGAGGCATTAGGGAAAAGATTCATCTCTTATTCCGCTCATTCTCTTCCTCTCTTATCAGCATTCACGGCAGGCAGGAGCTCCGCAAGAGTCTCAAGTGCAAATCCTTCAAGTGGTATCTGGACAATGTCTATCCAGAGCTCAAGTGAGTTGAGGAGTCAGTGTGGTGTGTGTATTTGAGTGTCTGCGGGTGGTGATTGATAATTGTAAAGTGCCGTGTTATTATTTAGCATGGCAGTATAAGGCCCCTCTATGTCTATGTTGTACACAGTTGCTCTCATCGATCTCGAGGGAAAGATTTTCCACCCACTATGGCAGATTGGCAGTATTTTTGTCCTTAAAGCGGTCCTATTATACTCTTTTACAAAGTCTTTTTTTTTGGGGGGGGGGGGGTACTAGAACATGCTCTCATGCTTGGTGGTTTGAAAAATGCATTATTTTTCACATTAATTTACATTATTACAATACCTTTCTCCCCAGCCTTGCACAAATGGCTTGATTAGTTCCGGGTTTGATGAAGACCTGCCTTCCAAAAAAAACGAAATGTGTTGTGATTGGTTAGCTGTCCCAGTGC
>SCHK01235918.1:0-10914 GCA_004124795.1 Poropuntius huangchuchieni
TTTTTTTTTTTTTTTTAATTATGTCCATTTTAGTCAGGAAATTCAAACAATAAATGGCGTTTTGATGCTCTTTCATGTGTTGCGACAGATTGCTGTATAAAAGCCTCAGTTCAAACGGCAGCGCGATCATCCCTTCATCTTTACTACTAGTTTTAATGCGAAATAATCAAAAATGAACATCTCATCACTCAAGATGCAAACAAAATATCACATAGCATTTAATTTACCTCAGGCAAGTATACATACATCTATGCTTGTTAATTCGCAGAGAAGTATAGATAAGAAAATTTGTGAAATATTAGACTAAATACTTTGTGTACCATTACACCCCTATAGCAGCAATACAAGGCATCAAGTTTGGACTGGTTAGCATGGACCATACTGGAATATTCTCCAACTACACCATCCACTTCCATAAAGCATCTTTCTCCATCGACCAAGCATTCTTAAGAATTAAGCAACATGTACATAATTCTTCATCATATTATAGCAGATGTATCACAAGTGGCAGCCCTGTCTGTTGCATTCCGTATCTTGCACCACTGAATGAATGGGAATGCTAACAGACAGCTTTCTCCAGGTATTATAGACCTCCCTGTGAAGAACACACTCGAATATAACCTGAAGACGTCCAGAAGATGTACTGCTCCACACTACACAGAAAAAGAAGAATGAGCTTTTTCTCGCAGGCACAGACTGTCAATAGCTGAGTCTTTCTCACTCTCTCTCTCTCAAGAGTGCCAGGAGGGCTGCTATCCATCAAACCCTCGAATCGTACAACACAGCGAACAAGCGAAAATGCAACATGATGTATGACCCTCTCTCTGGTCACTTCTTAAAGACCAAACATCACCCCGTCAAAGCAGTCGAGTGTTTTGTAGTTTAGCCGTGCAGCAAATGTGCCCGCATTGCGCGCCAGAAAATCTGGATCAAGCCTCTAACAGACTCAAACGCCTCAGTGGTTTTGTCAGTCAAATCCATAAAGTTCACAACAAGAGGTCAAGAACAGCAAACACAACGTCAATTGGCAGAGCCAACAGACCTAGACGGAGTTACCAATAGCTGTTATTTCAAACAAACAATGCATCAACTTGACGCTTCCGACTCCCTGTAAATTTCAAGAGGCTTGTTATTTTTTTCACGATGACTGATTGTGTTGTTTGAGCTTGTTAATTAGATGATGACCCACAGTGTAATTACTTCACGCCGCTTTTACTCGGGGAATAGATGCGACTGAACCATCCCTGAGCTCGTGCTCCAGCTGTGTTGCTGTGAAATCCGCTGATGAGGAACTTCAACATATGGAAGCGCCCCAAAGTGTACTGTGTGATCTTTCATTAACGCCCCGCGCTTGTTCGTAACTATAATCAGGGCAATTTGCTACTTTTCAGAACACCGGTGCTCAATTTATTGAGCAAACCCTATCCCTGTTCAGATCAAAGTCAGAGGGTGTTTTTTTTCAGGAACCAGGAACCGTTTTCTTTCACCTTCACACTAATGCACATCTATGGCCGCAAATCAATGGCGCTTGAATTATGAATCCCCTCGAGGCGTCATTGCGTTCAGAACACAGCGAAGAGGAAAGTGCAATCGGCCTTTAAGACCACAGGAAGCACGCTGACCACAGCAAGGTCTGATAAGAGGAAGGTGAGGAAGATTTATTGTGCCGTATCACTGCTTGCTTTGCTTGTGAAGGTTTGAAGGCTCAGCTCGGGGCGTCTTACTGGGGTTTGGTGGGCGTCTAGAGACTCCACCGTTGAGTCCAATCCATCGCTCTGACTGATGGATGGCGCCGTTGTGTGCACCTGAAACCTGTCACAACAAGGGTAACAATGTCACCGCCTGCATATTTCACAGCAGCATTAAACCACCAATGACCTTGATCTAAAACAAGGGAGGGGGTGTAACCTGAAGCATGTGTGTGGACTCTGGGGCCAGTCATGTGACTTTTAAAATGTCCCCTACCACTCTACTATAAGGTGGAGCACTTTTTTCTTTCATTCTTTGCCTTCTACAGGAAAAAAGTTTTTTATCCCTGCTAAAACATGTCTTAAGCTAGCCTAAACTGGCTTAACAGACCAGTTTAGGCTGGTCTAGATGGCCTCCCAGCCTGAATGTTCAAAAAGCCCCCTATAACTACCAAATCAATCCAGACTGAAGGACCAGCAAACCAGTTTCGGCCGGTCTTGATGGTCTCTCAGCCTGATCACTCCAAAAGACCTCTAAAACTACCAAAACAGACTAGACTGAAGGACCAGCAAACCAGGTTGGTCTAGATGGTCTCCCAGCCTGATTGCTGCAAAAGACCTCTAAAACTAGCAAATCAGAACAGCATCAACAACCGACAAACCAGTTTAGGCTGGTCTAGATGTTCTTGCAGTCTAACTGCTCCAAAAGCCATATAAAACTAGCAAATCAGACTAGGGTGAAGGGTTTAGGCTGGACCAGATGATCTCCCAGTTGTTAGCTGCTGTTTAGTTGGCCGGCCAACTGGTCTGCCAACCTGACCTCCCCCAAAACCCCTCTAAAACTAGAAAATCAGACCAGGCTGAACGAGTTTGGTCATTTTATTTTTTTTCAACAGGATTGTTAAGTAATGATGTGAATGCAATAGATCACGGGATTCTCCTAAAGCGTTTATCACATTTAGTTGGGATCCGTGGGGCAGCTTTAAAGTGGTTCAAGTCATGTCTTGCGAATAGAGTATTCTCAGTGAAATATGGTGACTTTGTTTCATCTACAGCTTCTATTACCTGTGGGGTTCCTCAGGGTTCTGTTATTGGTCCTGTATTGTTTTTGTTTTTTTGTACATGCTGCCTCTAGGCTACATTTTTAATAAATACGTTATGCCTTACCATTTGTATGCCAATGATACACAACTTTATCTCCCTTTGAAACATGGAGAGAATTGTGGTTCAAATTTACTTTTGGCATGTCTGGAAGAGGTGAAGACCTGGATGGCTCACAATTTGGTTCAGTTAAACCAAAGCAAAACCGATATTATGATTTTTGGCCCCACCAGAGGATGCTCAGACATTACCACTTATTTAGGTCCTAGGTCAGCCTACTGTCATGACCAAATAAGGAATTTAGGAGTTGTGTTCGATCCAGATTTGAAATTCGACTAGCAGGTTAATGCTGTGGTTAAGAGCTGTTTTTTCCAGATTAGCTCTCTTGCTCGATTAAAACCTATTTTGTTGATGAAAGATTTAGAAAAGATTATTAATGCCTTTATATTGTCTCGTCTGGACCACTGTAATATTTTGTATGTGGGGTTCGGTCAGACCACTATTTCACGCTTACAACTAGTTTAGAATGCAGCAGCTAAGTTTTAACACGTGTTGGATGGACAAGATGAGCTTTGACATCAGGGTAAGATGTTTGTCTTGTATCTTATTCCTGTCCATTTAACAATATCTGCAGAATATGATTAGGCCACAGACGTAATTGAATATATTTGGCTTACTCGCAGGCAAATGGAACAATCTGCAATTCTTTCTGATCAGTGTGGCTAAAACATCCCGGCCCAGAATCGATACGAGCATCATACAGCAGCAATCAGAAAAGCACTTTGTCCTGCACTTGTGCTTGTGCCATGAATGGAATTATTGATCTACACCAAAGAGCATCGACACAGTGACCAACCGAACCCTCTACTAACTGCAGCGCTCGCATACAGTACACGAACGGTCAAGCGAAGGACAGACGCAAGCTGCACGCCTATGGGAAAAAAAAAGATCACAAATTAGTTTGCTTCTACTATACAGCAAAGAAATTAAATGGAGAGCTAATTGAAATTTATGTCTCCCGCTTAGATGGCTCCCCTGAGAAAAAAAGGCCTCGGTAATCTCACACGTATCTCGTCTAGAGTTTCAGAAAAGATGTCAACAAAGTGCTGAGCTATACAACGAATAGTCTGCAATCAAAAGTACTCAAACATTTCAACTGAGTCATTTTTATCTCTACGAGTTTTAGGACAAACATCTGAGACAAAACTCTTAAGAAATATCAAATTTATTGAAGTCTCGCAAGTAATTTCCTTCCATAATGTGTCGTATTTACAAGTTTTACTGATAAATTGTGTATAATAAGCAATTATCAACAAACATAAAGGAATAAAACTACATAAAAAAACAGCTAGGAACTAACATTAAATATGTTCTGATGGGTTTTGATTGTGCAACATTTTGTGACAGATAAATTACTTGTTGCATGGTGCCTGGTGAGAACGTAGTGTCCTGGGCTTTGAAAGAGCAAGGTAATGTTCCTCAAGGTGGTCACAGTGACCTTGAGGGAATCTTCTAGAAAGCGGCCGGGCCGTGAGAGATGGCAGATCAGCTTGAAGACACTAAAAGCAGCTAAAGCCGCTGGAGTGGGTTTGATGTACGGCCGGCCGTTTGATGGGGGGAGCTCAGAATGGATTGCCTCGCGGCTTTTATAAACAACCATAAATTAGGACAAATTTGTCAAACGAGAAGAGACACAGTGAGTATGGAGTCAAGGCTCGGAGCAGCACAAATAAAAGCGTATCACAACATCTCATCCATTACACTGTCAGACGAGCGCCGCGGGTGGCGTCTCATGACAATATGCAGATATACGGCTGACGATAACAGGCCTGCTGATTTACTATGACCACAGAGATGCTGACGAGCACCTGCTTTACGCAAACAACCGCAGGGAATGACGCAACAACATCTCCATCAAAACTCATCCGAGAAATCTCTGTGATTTGACAGAAACATCACAAGGCTGACATTGGGCTGTTTAGTGGCTCATTATAGTAATACGATGAAAACAAAACTAGAATTTCATGTTGCTAAGTGGTTCCTTAAATGTTCTAAGAGTTGCTATGCTATATGCTTGTTACTATGTGGTTGCTAGGTGTTGGAAGAGTTTCTGTGCTGCTACTAAGGTGTTGCTAGGTTTTGAAGAGTCTCTGTGCTGTTACTAAGCTGTTGCTAGGTTTTGAAGAGTTTATTTGCTGTTACTAGGGTGTTGCTAGGTTTTGAAGAGTTTCTGTGCTGTTACTAAGGCGTTGCTTGGTTTTGAAGAGTTTCTGTGCTGTTACTAAGGTGTTGCTAAGTGTTTGAGGAGGTCACTAGATGGTCAAGTTGTTAGAACTGTTGCTATGTGGTTACTAGGGAGTTTTAGCGTGTTTTAAAAACTGCTATGCAGAGTTGCTCTATGGTTTCCGGGGGTTGCTAAGTTACTATGCAGGTGCTAGGGTAACACTAAGGTGTTCAAAGAGTTGCTATTAAGTTGTTAAGCTGCTTGTAGAGTTGTTATGTGGTTACTTGGGAGTTGCTAGGTGTTTGACAAGTTTCTATGCTGTTACTAGTTGTTTGAAGCATTTTTATGTTGTTACTAGGTTGTTGCTTGGTGTCTGAAGAGTTTCTATGCTGTTGATATGTGAGTTTTTATTCTGTTACTAGCTTGTTAAGAGTTACTATGTGGTGACTAGGGAGTTGTTATACGGTGGCTAAGAGTTGCTAGTATTAAGTTGTTAAGCTGTTTGTGGAGTTTATATGTGGTTACTTGGAAGTTGCTAGGCAGCGGTATTCTAGGAGTTGTTCTGTTGTTACTAAGGGGTTGCTAGGTGTTTGACAAGTTGCTATGTTGTTACTAGGGTGTTGCTAGGTGGCCCAAGTCCAAAGTCCCTCAAAAACACCAAAGCTGCAACAAACTTAAGGTTGGAGATTTATTTAAACCTGTTCTGTAGCCACAGAACTGCTTCACGTATTTCTCGGCACACTTGCGTAATACAGTGGGGCCTCATGAATATTCAGCAGGGTTTCTGATGTTGGTAATTGCTCTCCAGAACTGAGGATAAAAACAGTGATAGCGGGGAGCAGGAATGAGATCTGGCTTACAGAGAAACGCTCAGCGGGAAACCAGAACATACAAACCGGGACAGTTCTTAATCAGGGACTGTCAAACAAACACTTCTGAATGAAATACACCTGCGTTTATCTACTGCATAATTAAGATTTCGCATCGACGAGGCTTCTGAAGCTGAGGAATCGCTAGAGCGCTTTCCCAATCGTTGCACCATCCAATTTACTCAGTTGTTGATGGGGACTTGTTAAAGGTTTCGGATCTCCAGCGAGGGAGATGACAAGCCAGTGAGCCCTGAAAGAGAATCAAACTCTAGAGAGATCTGCAAATAGATGCGAGGGGAAGGAGAAGAAGAGAGGAAGTCATGAGAGGAAACGATACGCCAAAGAAAACTGGAGGTGCAAATTTCACATCTGCCCTCTGAAGCTGCGGCACAAAACAGATGAAACGGATTCTCGCAGTAATTAAACATCTACAGCGTCAATGCTGACGTCTGTCGCTCAAGACAGCGAGAAAATAATGGTAAAAATGGCTCAAAAAAATCAAGACAGGGTCATGAAACAATAACAGACTTTAGGCAGAAAAGAAACGTTAACATAACATTCAGTGTCACACTTTAATGTAACTTGGTGTTGATTGTTCAGGCAAAAACATCAAAAACCTTCGTAAAATTAAGGTTGCGTACAATACAATATATTCACAACCTTGTTTTCAGAGTTAATATATGGCTCCTACAGCACAAACTGAAGAAATAATAAAAAAAATAAAATAAAATAATGAATTTAAAAATATTAATAATAAAAATACTATATAAGTAAACAAAAAACTACAAATGAAAAAAATAAACAGGTAAATAAGTAAACAAATGAATAAATAAATATAAAAAAAAAAAAAATACTAATCAAAATATGAATAAGTAAATATTTTGATTTGTTTTATGACAAATAAAACAAAATTATAAAAACAAGGAAATAAATATACAGTGACAAAAATTCCATTTATTTATCAAGATGTTATGTGGTTGCTAGGTTGTTGCCAAGTTGTTCTAAGAGTTGCTATGCAGTTACTAGGGTGTTGCTAGGTGTTCTGAGAGTTGCTGTGTGGTTAATAAGGAGTTACTAAGGTGATCTAGAACTAAAGTTGCTGTGAAGAATAAGGAGTTCTAAAAGTTGCTATGCAGCTGCTAGGTGATTGTTAAGCTGTTTAAAGAGTTGCTGTGTGGTTTCTAGGGAGTAACTATGTGGTTGCTAAGGTGTTGTTAATAAAGTTGCTATTTATTTATTAAGTTGTTATGCGGTTGCTAGGGGGTAATTAATGAGTTGCTAAGACGTTGCTAAAGAGTTCTAAGAGTTGCTGTGTGGTTACTAGGGAGTTGCAAGGTGGTTGTTAAGGTATTCTAAGAAGTCAAAAGACACTAAAAAGCACCAAATTCTAATGGAAATAATCTAAAAACCTAAAAATCATCTAAGTTCATCATATACAGCTGAATTTAATCAGAACAGCAGGTAAATCACGTACAGATGAATGAACGTTTGGTGGAAAGCTCTGCTTAACAAAATCACAATGTAGCTTTAGCGCATGAATTAAACAGCAGCGTTTCCTCTGGAGTGAAGCGCGCAGCACTTAGCCGCTAGCAATAAAGCAGCGTGTCTTTGTCACTTCCTCTCTGCCACCAAACGCATTAGCTTCAAATGGATCTGATCGTCTCAACGTCCTGAGACAGTCAGCAGAAAACTAACATCGACTAAACAGAAGAACACAGCGAGACGAGCCTCAGACGCTCTGCTAAAGGCTTTTTTAGGCCACTGTAATCCATCAAATCTCATTTATTAATGGGATCATATCATGCAAAACCGATTTTGCTTGTCTCTGCGCTCCATCTTATACAGATCGACCTGAAATCGCCATGGTGATGATGTCACAACTCATTAACATAACTGCATAATTACATTACACCTAAAAATGAAGCCTTTTAATGCCGCTCTCATTACTGTAATGCCAAAAAACATGCAATGATAGACATGAAAAGGTTTAATAGCTGAATACCAATTATTTTGATTTCTATAAAAAAATTAATCTAAGAAATAATACCAATACTATTACGTAAGCATTTATATTTAAAATTCAATATATTTATGTACTCTCATGACGAAAAGACTAATACAATAAAGAAAATAAATTGAATCAAAGTTGACAGTAAACAATAATTGAAAAAATTAAAAATACACAAAACAATAAAAATAAAACAAATAAAAATTAAAGGTTTTATTTTCTTTTTGACAAAATGCACAAAATATAAAATATATAAATAAAACACATTTATATATATATATATATATATATATATATATATACATACATATATAATAAAAACATTATTAAAAATAAAACAAATAACAATTAAAGGCTTGATTTTTTATGAAAAAAATATGCAAAAAAATAAAAATTACAATTAAAGGCTTTCTTTCTAAAAAATACAGATATGAAAATAAAATAGATAAATCTAAAACAATCAAATCAATTAAAAAATAAATCAATTTAAGTCTTTATTTTCATGAAAAAATATAAATGAAGCTGGAAAAAATAAATGAAAATAATAATTAAATGATTCATTTTACTTCTGAAAAAAATATATGATAAAGTGGAAAAATAAATTGTAATATAGATATTAATTTATAGCTTTTAATGTACGGCATAATATACTTGCAACTGTAAGTGAGTTTACGCTTCTGTCAAATATGTGGTTTCTTCAGGTAGGTTTTGTCTGATCTGAAGAAACGAGTGTGCCGTTGACTCTCATCTGGCCGTTTCCCAAACCCGGCCCGCGGCGCACCTGGGAATCTCTCCCATCGCTGAAACCTGAACCGGGAACGACAGAGCGGCCAAATTCCTCACATTCCTCCCGAAATGCACTGGAAAACACATTCACGCCGGATCTGTGCGAGTGAAACCAGCGCCGTTAACCTGCTGATAACCACACTTCATCAAAACCACTGCTTGTTGCAGTTTGAGTTTTTTTTTTAAGAGAATCCAGTGTTGGTTTGCTAATGAAACCAGAGGAAAGACGATCAATACAGTCATGTAATCAATGTCTCTGGTGTCTGTGACTCAGAGCTACGCTTGCTAACTCATTAGAAGCTAAAGGAGAAAACGCGTTTATGAGCAGGAACCGAATTAGCAGAAACAGAAAAGAATCAAAGCCGCTAATGTCATTTTGTATGCAAGTGATCAAAGGATTAATCTAGAAACCTGTCAAAAACGTGTCCGGATCTTATTTCATGACAAAAACAAAATAAAACCTAAATTCCTTATTAATAAATAAATAAAAATTAAAAACGTCTATACACACACATAAAATCAGACATGTCAAAAAAAAAACAAAAAAAACATATATATATATATATATATATATAAGATTAATACAATGAAATAATAAATTAGAAAATAATTAAAGCCATTTTTACTTATTTATAAATATATGAATAAATATAAAATGAAAAAGTATAAATAAGTAAGCAAACAAACAAATGAATGTAGTAATATTTCCACATTAAATAGGTATTTTCTTGGGGTGAAATACGGATTTGGATTTGTTTGAAATTCATCCTCTTAAGGTTTTAATTGGGTCTGGCGGTCAAACCCCGAGCACATGCTGAGTGTTGAATATCTGTGTGTGAATACAGACGTCTGGAGCTCAGACTGAGCAGAAGCTGAGACGAGACGGGGATTGTACGGTGCGGAGCGGAGACGTCAGTGAAAAGCATTATGGGAAGATGACAGTGAGGATAATCTCCCTGATCAATAACAGCTGATGTCCATCCCACCTGTCATCCGCCGCGACTCCTTCATTTCTCTCATTCTGACTCCTGACATCAACACAAAACGCTCTTATGAAATGCTGTATTTCCTCAGTGAGTGACACGAGGTGCTTGACCTTCACAAATGATGACAGCCAGACTCAGGAGGTCAAAGAGGTCACATTTCTATTTTTATGCTCTTAATAACAGGTTTNCGACCTTCACAAATGATGACGGCCAGACTCAGGAGGTCAGAGAGGTCACATTTCTATTTTTATGCTCTTAATAACAGGTTTGCAATTATTTCAGTGACTTACAATCATAAACTGTAGAAAACTTAATTACTATTAAATTATAAAATACATATATACAAGTATTTGTATTAAAAAATATATAAATAAATACAAATTAAAATAATATTAAATTATTTTTTTAAAAAGTGATGTTTGTCATGAAACTAAAAATGTTAAATAGTACAAATTTGATATTTACTTAATATAACATTTTTATTAACTATTATATATACAATATATGATATTAATAATTATACATATATAGAGAGTGAGATTTTTTATGAACTATATATGCATTATATATGTAATAAATTATAAGATTATACAATATGAATTGTATTAGTATTAAGTCATATAAATTACTATATAAATATTTTTCATTTATATGTATGAAATTAAAATGTATGTATTATACAAATATATTACATAGTTATATTTAATTATCAATATATTACATATAAATCTATTTTTATATTTGTGATTGCGTTTATATTCAGTGTATTTATATTATAGTGAAATATTATATAATATAATATATAAACAGTTTTCTATAAAGTTATAATACATTTTTTTTTATTTTCACTAAAATTAAAAATGTATATGCATGCAATTCCTAAATATATTACACATTTAATAGATACACATTTTACAGTTTGTGTTAAATAATACATTAATTACTTTTATATAATATATACATTATATAAAAGTAATTAATACATATACATATATATACACACACACGTAGAATTTATTTTAAAAAAATATTTTAATTAAAATTTTAGTTTTAGAAAAACATTTTCTAAATATCTTACATATGTATTAATCTATTAAATATTTAATACATTTTCTATAACATGTTTTCATTTAATCAATATTAAATAAGACATTAATATAAAAATGTTATTGTTTTACTTTATATATAAAAATAATTATACAAATATACATACTATTTTTAATACACTGAGTTGAATATTAATTCAATAGAA
>SCHK01235938.1:231-16241 GCA_004124795.1 Poropuntius huangchuchieni
AGTTTGTTTGGGTAAAATAGGAAGTCAGAGAGAAATCCACAGGCACAAACCAGATGTTTTAGTTCAACTCATCAAAAACCATGAGCAACGTCACACATCTTCATCTGAGTGGATTGAGCGATGGGTGGTGGAAGTCAAAACAACAGGTATGGGACAAACTGATAAAGCCTTTTACTAAACAAAGACTTAAGGACTAAGAAAAGGAAAGACTATGAGTGAAGGAAATAAAAAGTTAAGATGAAGTACCATTGGTGCAGTGGATGATATGCTGCTGTCTTTGGTGCTGCTGCTTACTACACTGTTTTTGTTGTTGTTTGTCTGTGGCTGGGGCAAAAACAAAACAAAAACAAAAAAACAAATGACAACACAAAATGATTTTTGTTCAGTGCCAATCAAGAACCGACAGCCTCAGTTCATACTTGACACGTTGAAAAGCCACAGTACAGCATGTAAAGGGACCTGTATGGGTAAATTTGCTTAGAAGTAAGAGAACACTCACGTAACATGCCCTAGAGCACCTTTAATGACACACTTTTGTGAAATAAACACTTTTAGCTCTACTTGAATTAATGAAAGACGCTCAACTGTATGTGCTTGTTTTTGTGAGAGGTTCGCTGATTATACGGAATTAAACTAATGATTAAACAGATTTAAACTACTGATGGTGGATAATAGTACAAAATGAAAAATAATGAAGCAATTCTCACACATCTGTAAAATCACGACAGTTCTAGATAAAAACAAAGATAAAACATGGTGGCTGTATAAAAGGAGCCAGTAAGCTTCCTTTACAAGGTTATGTTCGTTATTAAAACTGTTCAAAATATGTCGACATAGAACAGTTCATCGTTTAATTTTTTACACTGTTAGTTTCGTATTATTTAATAATAATAATAATAGTAAATTCAGTAAATGTGAATGTAAGCATCTTTCAAACATCTATGTGGAGAGAATGTTACACTGTAAATATATTTCCATATTTTTCAATATATTCATAAAATTGATATCAACAGTTCCTCCAGTGCTAAAAACCCCCCCATCAAAATCAAATAAATGTTTCAAGGCTACAGATAAAGTGTTCGGTACTTACAGAAATATTTAAATATGCAAAATATTTTATTTTTTAAATATATACTATATATAAATATACTATTTTGTTGGCACAGTAACAACTAGAGGCCAATGTTACTGTCATGGAGCCACAAGACCCTTATAGTCCACTAGTGCATGCAGTGAAAAGCTTCAGCGCTCAGACCTCTTACTCTGTGAATCAATGCAGGGTACAACTTATGATTAAAAAAAGAATAAAGTCTGACTATAGGAAAGAAAGAAAAGAGGCGGCAGTAAAACAGAGATGATTCCTGAGAAGAACGGTCAAGAATCCTTACAGAAACATTCAACAGGTTAACAAACACTGAAGCAAAAGAGCAGCCAAAAGTTATTCATCCCAAAAGTTAAACAGCCATAAAAGAAAAGAAGATACTGCTTTATTTATACATTTAGTCTTCATTGGATGAAACTAGCCTCCACTATATCACCCCATTGCTGAAAAATGCCAATTTTCTATTAATTTAATTCATTTTTAGATGTTTACGAAGAACTTTTAATATTTTATGTCAACATAAAATATATATATAAAAAAATATATCATATTATTATTTTTTATAATACTATCATATAATTTTTATTATAACCTATTATAACTTAATATAAGATGTTAAAGATGATCGATTTGTGTATCCAAGAGTCTAATTGGAATCAATTAAACTACGACTGGGTGACCTTTAAGTTTATTATTAGATTTCAAGACCACAAACAGTTCACTGGAAAAGCACCAGGTCTGCTTGATCATACGGACCATGAATGGCGAGAGGGAAGTAAAACTGAGGTCAGGGTGTGCATATGTCCAGACCTGATGGAAAAACTCAAGACATGAGAAATGGCAATTTATGCACAAGCGCCTCGATGATGTTGTTAGATAATAAAAATGCAGAACTGAGCTTCCCCTGTGACGAAGATGAAACCGAACTGCCATGTCTAACTCACAGACATCAACTGCTGCTGTAATTTACTTTCAATCTCTTGACGACAGAGGAAAATGTATTTATCGTTCAGGGGGGAAAATTCACTGAAATCCATATGGATAATTAAACATCATTATAACCACAATAAAAATAAAATTAAAAAAAAGATAAATAGAAAAAAAAGACAACCTACTTTACTTTTTTTTTTTTTTTTTTAATTGTAACGAGGCTCTTTACTTGTTAGGACAAACCTGATGTCACAGCCACTGCAGCTATTGCCATGGCAACAGCTATGGACTGTGGGAAAAAGGGGAGTTCCAGTGAGAGAAAGGCTTGTTTGTCTGTCTTTAGACAGTCTGTTCCAATAGCGTTTAAACTCTCTCTTTCCTATTCAAGAGCACCAAGTAAGAGCCCTTTGTCCACTCTGAGCAAACTTCAGCCTTGGTCATAATCAGTGGCTACATGCTACTGATTCTAAACGCCCATGAAAGTGGAGAGGGTCGAGCTGGAGGATGCTCACAAGGTTTATCAGGGCCTTGCAGAAGACGGACCAAACTTAGGTCAAGGAGAAACCTCTCAAACAAACCCTGGTCTGGCTCACCAAAAAAGCACCGAGATGCAATGGTAATGAAGAATGAACTTCGAGGAGAATGGGCTTACAATATAAGCGTGTGTATGTAATAAAACAGAGTTGAACGGGTGAACATGACTCTGTTAATGTTTGATGATCCTATGACTCACAAAATCCTACAATGAGACAAAAAAGACCCAAACAAACTCTCGAGCATCTCAACCAAGAAAAAAAAAAGAGAGCCAGAGAGCGAGAAAGTGTTGAGGGAGAGTCAGAAAAAGGGGAGAGACACGGAACAGATCTCACCATCAAATAAACACTGGAGCTTGACTTCCTTTTCTGAACAGGGTGAAACAGAGGAGGGCAAAACAGGGAAGCATAAAAAACAGGCCAGTGAACACAGAAAAAAATAAAGCTGCTAGTTAGATCCCACAGAGAAGAAAGAGAGAGGAAAAATAAACAACCACAAGAAGTTGCAAAGCCATGTGTGATGTGACAGGTGTTTAGTAGCAACAGCTGAAAAGTGTTAAACTGCTGAAATCGATTTATTGACGAGACTTGTTTCATTTCAAGCATTTGCTTCTCGGTTGCTTGGTGAAAGGCTGACGATTCACTGCATGCACAGAGACGGCACAGGGTTGAGTAAGTCTCTCTGCTTCAACAGATTTTGCCATGACTCAGGACTAACAAATGGGCAAATGTCAAGAATGGTTTAAGTATGCCGAATGCTTTTCGCTTGGGCCTCCATGGGGGGATGTTATTCAAGATCACACAAATATATCAGCCTAATAAAATGTAAGCAGCTAATCATTTGAAATTAGAAACAGACAGTGTTTAATCATTTTGGTTTACGCAAACCATTTGCTGGTTAGCTCGACTGTCAGTTCTGTTTATAATATGTCCTTAAAAGAAGGAAAATAAATATGACAGGAAAAATCTTGTAAACACAAAAAACTGGAGAAGAACTGTGCATTCATTTGTGATACAAAAACATTATATTCCAATTATCATTCCAATGCTGATTCAAGAACTTACTGTACTGTAAGTTATGAGGAAGAGATTTAGAAAATGTGTTGGGCTTACCTTCACGCCATCAGACTTCTTGTTCAGTAAACTTTTGCATGCTGTAAGATGAGAGGAGAGAAAACAAACAAACAAAAAACATTAGTTACTGACATACGTTACTGACATACGAATGTTGCTCGATTTGTGTATAAAACCAGTATTGGTATTTGTAACTAAAAATATAAAAATTGTCAATATAAAACTGAAATAAAATAAAATATAAACATTAGATTAACAAACAAAATAATATAAAAAATGTAATGTTTTCTTCAGGTACTAAGTTCTACAATCAATCTATACAGATTAACAAATAAATTAATAAAAATGACAAAATCACAAAACAAAATTAATAAAGCTTGAACAAAAACTGAAAATATAAAAATAAATTATGAATAAATACTATGATAGCATATAAATAATATAAAACGAGTAACACGACCAGAAAAACCATCCATAGAGCAGTGAAATGGCACCTATTTCCAGAGAACAAGCAAACACCAAAGCCCTGGTGCCATATAATGTGGCAAGAAGATTTGTCCACCAAGAAACATGAAAGACCACCTCAAACATATTTCATGAACACATCTTACCCTGTTTTCTCAAAAACAGAAACATTTAATGAGACACAATGGCAACACATATGCACAAACAAAAACATACAAGGACACGAGCTTCAAATTCCCTTACCTTTGAAAGTAGATAGAGGTAGGAAAGAATGCAAAAAGGGAAAAAGGTAAGATAAATCAATCAACAGATTATTAAAAAGAAAAATAGCTGTGGCAAACAAAATAATCAAGCAAATCAAAGCAAAACTAGAGGATTTTCTGTTCATGCTGGGTCCATGCTGTGCAGAGGCATCTCCTGTCTGGCCTGCTGTCATCACTGAAGGCATTTCTCCTGCACAAGACTCCATGCAGATCTGACAAACCAATGCCAATGTCTGCTTCAGTTCACTCTAGCACATTAGAGCTGAACTGCTGATTCATTAGAGGACTGAGTGGTCGGACGATAAGTCCTTTTTTCTGACCTGTTCAGCTGTTGTGCTCCTAATTAAACTGGTCTCGTAATTAAAATTGTATAATGGGGTCAAATGAGTTTGTGTGCTGCACTTGTTGATAGTATGGAATGGATCAAAAACTACTTTAGCATGAGTTAAAGAGATCAGTGGTGGACCGATTAGAGGGTTTTTAAATAGTCAATGCCATTTCCAATAGAGAGTGCAGGGTGGGTGATGGCCAATAACGTGCTCCTACACACACTACTGTTCAAAAGTTTGGGGGATTAGTAAGTTTAAATGAAATGAATTTTTTTTTCAGCAAGAATGCATTAAATTCATCAACTAGAATGATTTCTGAAGGATCATGTGACAGTGAAGACTGGAATAATGACTGCTGAAAATACAGCTTTGCCATTACATGAATAAATACGTTAACATAGAAAATAGAAAGTTATTTTAAATGGTAATAATATTTAACAATATTTCTGTTTTCTGAACATAAGACCCCAAACGTTTGAACAGTAGCGTAGATTTGTGTAGATTTTGATGATAGGAGCTTAAGACATACACAAATTTGCTAAAATTAAATGAACTCATAAGTGGGCATCTCATTATTGGCCGATGCTCTCAATATAGTCAAATAGCAGCTAATTTAATGGCCTGGCCGATAAATTACATTGTCAACAGCTGCCTCTGATTATTAAATTATTTGTACTTCTGGGGCTTAAATAAACCGCTGCAACAGTTAAGTATCATTGTAAAGCAACAGGAGCAAATGGCAGAGCATTCACAGACATGCCACTTTCATTAAGAAGTATATGGCAAGAAAATAAGAAATAAACAAAAAGCAAGACAAAAGGACATGTGGATCCTGTTGCTTTGGGTCCTCCATGCACAAAGACACCCGAAAACATGCTGAAAGTTACTTCTGAAGAATGCCACAGTGATCCTCACTGTGAAGACTTCAGTATAGTGGTTCTTCTCAAAAAGTCTTCCCTCAAGAGCATGCTAATACATACATGGTATAGACATTCATTATTATTACAGGCAAATGCATGTCAGCATCTACCCACAATTTCATACCAGTGCAGTTGGTTGACCAAAAGCCGACCTGACTTTGGACTGTGAGGTATACAAGGAGAACGAGCCACCTTAAGAAACCATCAACACAAAACAAGGCAACTAAATCTGTAATGCAACTCTTAATTATGACGCCGTTCCTTAAGGTGACTCTGGTCGAAATACCTCCACCGGAGCATCCCTGGACCATCACCAAAAGTGCAAACCCATAATGCATTATGTTTCCAGAGAGACACCAGTCGGAAGACATAATGCATTTTTGTGATACTCTTCTTACCATCCCAACCTGCTGACAATGACACAAAACATCTTCTGACAAGTTCACAGCACATTCAGTGCAGTGCAAAGATCACCACTGACAGGAAAGGGCTCTTTTATCCTAGACTTTGGTCAAAAGTCATGAAGCACAAAGAGATATGAATGTGTCTCAGGGTTGGGGGTGACTGAATTTCAATTTGATCTTGTTTTATATTTAATTTGTTTTAAAATTTCAGAACTCACAAGATAAGCATTCACTCAAGATTCTACTGAATCAAATTTGAATATAAACAGTCTAAATTCAGCCAACGAACCCAAACCCTGGAGCATGTGTTACATATTCTCTGCATAGCGATTGGCCTCTCAGAAGAGTTTCAGTGCCCGTGCGTTGGCAAGGGTATAGCAGGCTTCCCTTGGTCACATGCTGAGGCTGAAAGTGGGCAACGGCCCCCTAGTGCCCATCTCACGTACCTTCTTGTGCCAGTGCAGCTGTGCTGGTGGTGGGGGTGGCGGGGCTGGTGTGCTGCCGACCCACTATTGGACAAAAGAGCATGTCGTTTTGGAGAGGCTGACTCAAGGCAGAAGCTCAGCCTTTCCGGTATCACAAAAAACTTACCCAATTTGTATCCTAACAAAGAAACCTAAAGCAAACCCAAATGCCTCTACGCAGTCAGGAAAGTGGGGCCAGATAACAAAATCAAAGTTTAAAAAGAACCTACATAAAAATACTGATCCCTCAATTTATGCACAAGTCTCACTTGTATGTCTGAAGCTAACAAGACATTCACCTGAGAAGTTCCTGGACACCAGCATGGTGGTCAAAATAGCCCCCTGCAGGAAACACAAATGCTATTTTAGTATCTTATCTAGAATTGGAATAAAAATGAACATTGTTATTGATAAAGTCTGAGAGTTTGAGAATGTTAACATTAGTTAAATGCAAATATGTTAACATATTGAACCTTATTGTGCTGGAAATGAATGAATCAGACCTTTAGCTTTCTGCGGGCGTTGAACTTGCGCAGACACTCAACGGTTTCTTGACGATGCATCATGGAGGCGACAGTGGAGCGTTGCTAAGTGGGAAAGACACATTGGTCCTTAGGACAAATCTTTATTCATATACGCCATGACAGATTGTATATACTACAAATTGGATATAAAGTCTCATTTGACGTTTTTCATCAACCAAACAGGCTAGCAGATGTTTACTTCATTGCAGACTGGAGTGTAGGCTGTATGACATTATGCCAGTTGTGGGATGTAATCGTGAAAATCTAAGTGACAACAATATAAACTAGCCTTGAGAGATACAATGAAAAGTGCTGGAGGTTTAAGTCCACTTACGCAGACCCACGGATGTTTGAGCGCTTGGTCAGCCGTGATCCTCTTCGCTGGGTTGATAGTCAACATCTGGTTGATGAGGTTTTTGGCCTCTGGGGTAACAGTGTCCCACTCTGGAGAGGGAAACTAAGACATAAAGAGACAAGAGAAAGGGAAGACGAATGAGTTTTTCTCGAAATACAGTGAGGTCTACAGTGAAAACCTGTGGTTTGTTTCATTTCAAACTCAAAGAAAGATTTTGAAACAATTAAAACAAAATAATGAAATATTTTAAATGTATTCATAAACTAATTAAAAACACATGTTCTGTATAGCTACCTTAAAATGATATAAATAAACATGAATTTAAAATTTCTAGATAACTAATTTGTGCCATTGATCATGTATAAAGCTCAAGATACTCTTTGGAAAAATAATGCTGAAGAACATGATCATCAGGTTTTACACAAACTGAGCTCATAAAGTTTAACGTTAAAGCAAAAGGTGGACAAACCAGGTACTAAGACATCAAATGTTAAATCATCTTTATGCTGATGCTAATAATACAAACTGCAATGAAAACGTGTATTGTATTAGGAAACAATGAAAAATAGAAGACTAGTCTCAGGCTTTTGTATGTAACAGAGTGCTCAAATGTATACAGACATAAACAAACACGCAGATCAATGGCTTCCATGGACTGTGATGGATGTTAATAAGATTAAAGCAGAGCAGCTAAAGCGATGGATGGAAAAGTGGTGTTTTCCACCTGGATGGCTGAAAATGCTGAAACCAAAACTGGCCTTCGTAATCACATCTCTCCCACACCGCAGCACTCCATCAAACGGACAATGTCACTATGCAACAAACACTACAAAAACACACTATACTCCAATGCACTTAGAGAGCCTACCAATCTGGACTAAAAGGGATGGAGAAAGCACAAATGAAATCAAATTAGTGTGAATCCATACTGTGATCATGCTAGATTGTTTACAAACAGCAGCTTTGAGCTACAGCTGGTCGCTGTGAAAATATAACACTACGCAAGATTGTTGTAACCTCATATAAGCTATATAGAAAGGTATTAACAGGAAATATCCCACTATAAACTGGTTTTCCTTTGGGATTTGAGGAGGTGGTGATGATGAAGACTCGTCAGTTGTATGTTCGTCTCCTGAGCTCTAGCGGAGGGGGCTGCCATCATTTATTATTGAGGAGCTCTGCTCTCTATCCCAACCAATTAAATATTAACAAAGGCTTCAATCTAGGTTTGCCACTCTGGGTCGATGTGGTGGCACTGAAATCTCTGTATGGGGATGGCCACGAGAGCATCTCTGTCAACATGCTGATGGGCAATAAAAGACAGGTCTAATAAAAGGGCTTTCACTTTCTCTTTCTGGTTGAGCGGAGCGCCACTTAAATTGGGTTACAAGCACTTTTTTAAACAAACAGACCTTTTGTTCGACACGTCTGTTTTGTATACGCTTGCTTTAATTACATCAGATATGTGAGCAGTGCAAAGTGAAGAGTGGAGTTGCACAGTTTTGCCTGGAGCGAGGAGTAGGTTTTTTGAAAGTTGAAACACCGGCACAACTGGGTGACCCAAGGTTCATTTTTACAGGTTTTCATTATTACAGTAACAAAAGATTTTCGAACGACGACTTCAAACTTTTGAATGGTAATGTGGATGTGAACAAATGTTCAGGTCTGATTAGATCTAAAGCAGAGTCATTAGATTATAAAGCAGTAAGAGCTCATTAAGGCAAACAGTGAGTGTGATTACTCACGTCATAGGCTCCAGCCTTGATCTGTTGATACAGTTTGTGCTGGTCCTCGTCCCAGAAAGGAGGGTAACCCACCAGCAGGATATACAAGATCACACCTGCCCAGGACACACAAATTAGTAACTTCATACTAGTACTAGTCTACAGTTTTTCCAAAGTACTGAGTCTGAATTACAATTTTTTGTACACTATTCACAAAATTGGACAAATACACAACACTATAAGACACCAGAACAAAGAAAGTGTTGGAATTATTTTAATGTGGACACTAAATAAAACATGTGAAAATCTTACCACAAGCCCAGATATCCACTGGTTTGCCATAGGGGTCCTTTCTCAGGACTTCAGGGGAGAGGTATCCAGGGGTGCCTGCAAAACCTGTAAAGCCATAATGTAATTACATATATTTAACATCTAAAATCAACAGATTTCAAATCACTAAATCTTCAACACCATCTCGTTATGACAATCAAATTCTGAGCATTACAAATAAGGCAACAACATTTCAGTTTGCATTAAACAAATTTTTTGTTTAGGAAAAAACAACTCTTTCTTATAAGACTGTGCAATGTGAAAAAGCATATAAAAAAAGTTCCCATGATGTTGGACAAGCTTAATCCAATTTGTCCACTGGCTTTGTCGTCTGTGACCTTTGACCTGGTTCAAGTGAGTAGTCTTGACTCCAAAAGGACAGTAAACATTGAGAAAACTACTCCATATTTCCCAAGAGTACAGAGTAAAAATACAAGCTGGCTACTCTCCAGAGCTCTCTAGTCCCACAAGAGCCACAGATGCCATGGAGAGCAAACAGAGCAATAAGAAAAGTCATTGCTAGTTAAAAGTCAGGTTTCAGAATAAGTTTACGTGCACCAGTGCTATGTGAATGAGCAGATGCATTTTCATGGCATTGAATATTTGTTTGAAAAACCAGGGAAATGAATTTAGTCTGTTGAATTTAATTCAATCTTGCATCAGGATGAACTAGAATGGCTTCAAGCCAAATCCCTTTAAGAGATGAGGCTACCAACGAGTTGAAGGAAAAACAGAGGAGTCTTACCAAACCAGGCCTGCTGATCTCCCTGCACCTCGATGGCAAGGCCAAAATCAGCCAACTTCACTGCCGCCCCCTTCATCTTACTGGCCAACAGCAGGTTCTCTGGCTACAGGAGGACACATGACAGAGAAAAAGATAGGAGAGAAGAAAGTAGGAATAGTTGGAAATAAAACTGAGGAAGGAGATATTGTGATCTTAACATTAAAACAAAACTGCAGTGTGCTATGGAGAGTGTTTGTCGCATGTTAAGGCAAAATTTCACATGCAAAATAGGTCTATTGACCATTGTCAATAGTGTATTGATGTATGAAACAGCTCATACAGAAGCAGCTTTCTGCTCAACGCAGAATTACGTGACAAATTTTAACCTGTCCCAAAATTTAATCATAAGAAATTTAACCCTCACTCAATATACTAACTACTCAGATTCCCATTGAAGTTACTGGACTAAAATTAAAACAACTTTTGAACGCTACAAATATTATTTATTTACTAATATACTGTAGAATTTAATAACATTTTGGATTAGCTTTAATTTTCACTTACATTTTTGATTCATTATTTTATACTATTTCACCTAAAATAAACAAAAAAAACTAACAGAGCTTGTTTTGAATGCTACAAGTTTATTTAGGCATCACTTAATTATAAATTAAATTAATAGTGTTTTTGAAGATAAACCTTAAATGAGCATTAGATGACAGAAAAGAGGTAATACAAACATAAAAATGGGGAAAAAACAAAAAAACAAATAGCACGAGCCAAAAGAATCATGAAGTGCAATCCACAGGCATTCATTCTTATACGCTGCTTATTTATTCTGTGCATGATTATGCTAAAGGTGGCGATCAAGCCTACTGACGCTGAGTTTAATCAGCTGTGATCTGCATAAAAGGACATAAACGTATCCAGCATGTTCTATGAGGAGAGTCTTTCATCACATTGCAGTAATACTGAGATCCAGACTTGAACTACAGTGTGCATCAAGTGAGAGAGACAGAAATGTGCGCATGCTTATAACGTGTGTGAGAGAAAAAGAGAGAGATTGCATGTGGTGTCTATATCTTACTGGTGTGTGTGTGTGTAAAGCGGATGGATAGCTGTGACAGCACGCTCATTGCTCTGAGCTGCATAATTCATGAAGAGACAGAGAGGAGGGCTTGTTATCTCATGCTACGAGAGCAGGGGTGAGCTGCTCTCTCGCCCCGCTGTCCTGCACACCCCACTGCCTCTGAATGCTGCAGGCACAGCCCTGACCCGGACACTGCACAGTCATCCTGCAACAACTGCCCCAACACGTTTATAGTGGGACGGACACAACAGACGTTCTGTGACGTCATATCATGAATATTAATCAGGGGATACATAGCTAGAATAGCTTCCTGGACTGGCCAATGTTGTAAACTAATGAATATTCAAAAGCCAAGCCAAGATTGGTAACTCATGCAGCAGATACGCCATACTGAGATGCGCTCGAAAAATGGTTTAAAATGGTTTTGAATTTCTTTTGTGAAATAAAAACACTAAAATAAATGCTAGGCATCATTAGGATTTTTTTCCATATAATTTAATGGGCACACTCATTTTAGTATTATGTTATTTTAGTATTATTTACTGTATATAATTTAACAGAATTGATTAATTATTAATTAGGTTTTATTTTATATTTTTTGTTTATTTTTTATTTTATTTCAGTCTTAATTCAAGTACTGAAAATAAGTGTTTAATAGTTTTAACTTCATTTAATAACAACTGTGATATATTTTAGCTACATCTTCAATCAAAACCAGCCCATCTGCCCCCCCCCCCAGTAGCCCCTGTCCTGCAACCCTAGGGAAGGACTCAGTCTCTCGCTTCCCTTCTAAACACTCTTTCTCTGTCTAGCTCCTGCTCGTCTATTCCCACGATTGTCGAAAGATTTCCTTTTCCTCCTTGTTTGTCTGTTTTCAACAGTTCCGTCTCTTTCCCTCTGATGAATTAGAGGAGGTAAAATGACTCCCCACCAGACACGCTCACCATCATGCCATGACTCTGCAGCCACCATGACATCACACAGGTTTCCATAGCAACCGGCCTGCCCCCAGTACTCCTCTGTCTGCCTTTACTTTTAAAGAGGTGAACTAATATGAAAAGTAATGGTTCAGAGTTCAACACACTTTGTCCACCACATGCCACTGATCTATTATATATTTCATCAGTTATTATTGTAAGAAAACAAAGCACTTGCACACAAACAGAATCTACTATATCTACATCTATTAGGAAGATGTGGAGCTACAAGGGAATTCATTGTAAAGTCTGACAAGCAAAAAGAAAACAGTAATTTAATTTCAATCCAATATAAGTTTCAGATTGAATGATGGCATTTAAAAACAAATCACTCCATCATCCATTAAATGCTCCTTTGTTTGCTTTCCGCATTGTGCTTGTTATCAAATGACCTCTCAGGATTGGCCACAGCCAACCGGCTGCAATCTTACGTCAAGAGAAAGCAATAACACAATCAAACGGCATACGTGTTCTCCGGTGTCCACACAGAGTTTAATGTTGCAAGCACGAGTCTGAGTGTGTGCAAATGACGCCACAGAGTTGCCAAGAGGAGGAGGGTTTGGATGACGCAAGCACCCATATTGGCACGTTGCCACAGTGACGGCATGACTCACCTTGAGGTCCCTGTGCACAATGTCATGCTGGTGGATGTGGCTGACGCTTTCCAGGATCTGATTGATGCAATGACTGAGAAAGAGACAGGGAGAAACAGAAAGCAGGGGGAGGAAAAGAGGGTTGGATTAGGGAAAGAAACCCAGGCATTAGTATGAGGATCTAACTCCAGATAGAAGACTGGGCGCAAGAAATCCAGCTGCAGAATCTGGCCTGTGCAGATAGACTGAGCTTTGCACAAACAGATAAATACTCTGGTTTGTTTTGTGGTTCTCAAAGCTGCCAGAGAAGCTTTCCAGGATGGGAATGAAAATACATTTACCATGTCATCCAAATGCCAAAACAAATTTCCTGAAGCTGAATGTGTGTGTGTGTGTGTGTGTGTGTGTGTGTGTGTGTGTTCATTTAAAACAGAAACAGTTACTTTTAAAATTGTAATAATATTACAATATTACTGTATTTGTGATCAAATAAATGCAGCCTTGGTGAGAACAAAAGACAAAAATCTTACTAATCTTACCAACCCTATACTTTTGAACATTAGTGTGTGTGTGTGTGTGTGTGTGTATATATATATATATATATATATCCCAGCAATACTACAGACGTGCATTTGTTGCTCTGACAGACTTGCACTGTAGAGGTCTTTCCATAGACGGTGAGAAGACAGAAATAACAAGCACTGGTGGAGCAGGAATGCTTATAAATTCAGCGAGTGGAGCAGCTCATTACAGAGCTCTGAAACCTGTTCAAAAGGTTGTGACCTAAAGACAGAGGGCGAGTTGGGTGGGGATGACATCTCTCTGAAGGTTTTTTTGTTTGTTTGGTAGAATACTTGAAAAATAACACATTTCTGAATGATTCGGTTTATGTAAAGAGAGAGCTTGCAGAAAGACAAGCAACGGCGGTCGAGTAAAGAAAGCGCCCCATTAGATATTCCCTAAAGCTCTCTTGAGGAAGGATGGCGAGGAAGGCATTTCTCGTGTCCAAATTTGGCAAAATCTGTGGACTGCATTCCATTCCATCCCATTACGGAGGCACTTTCCAGTAAAAACTCTCTCTGTTCTCCCTTGATGCAAACTCTCAGAAGCAGCTTTCATGTTGTAAGTCTGGAGAGTGGCTTCCAAAAGTAATTGCAAAGTGACACTAATTTTGTTGTTCCGGCTTAGCGCTGAATATGAAGTGGAAATGGACTGAAGTGCAGACAGTCAGCTTTAATTTAAGGGGATGCCTATCCCGGCAGCAGGTTAAAAATAACACCACATTGCAGGCCAGCTACCATCCCTGTTACAGCACTGAGAGTATTTACATAGCTTGACATTATTTGAAATAAAAATATCATGTTTAATAATTAGTTGCGTAACCCTGGCATTTAATGATTGTCTAGCTGTCTGGGAGCAAAGGGCAGCGTTAGAGACAGAATCATTTTTCTTTTTGAGGCCTTACAAAAGCAGTACAGTGATAGCTGCAGAAAGCATTTGAATAAAGAATAGTGTATATATATTACATTGTATATATAAAAGAGCAGGGGTGGCCAACCCTGTTCCTGGCGATTGACTGTCCTGCAAAGTTCAGCTCCAACCCTAATCAAACACAGCTGAAGCAACTAATTAAGGTCTTCAGGATCGCTTGAAAATTAAAGGCAGGTGTGTTTGATTAGAGTTGAAGCTAAATTTTGCAGGACAGTCGATCGCCAGGAACAGGGTTGGACACACCTGACATAGAGTGTACAGCAGTGTATATTACATATATGTGACAACTAAACACTGATATGATTTTAGGTGAATTTTTAACTTACCTTGCATCTGCTTCACTGTAATATTCTCTTGCGACGATGTCTTCAAACAATTCTCCACCAGTCACGCTACAAGAGGAAATACAGGCTTTATCAACAGCTCAAGTATGGAGAACCCACAGCGGTTCCATTCAACTATAAACTATAAAGAGCACGAGGTCTGTAGAGGAGTATGTGGCTAATGGAGAGTTTTATCACCACGGGCCGGCACTTGAGTGTTAGGGGAGCGCTATCAGAGTCCTAATGATACAAGAGCCCTGAGAGAGGGCCATACAGTACAATCACAATCTACACACATACACTTACATGTATGTCTTGCTCGCACTCACACTGCAGTTACACAGAGGAGTCTACATCTCAACAACACTGATAATTGTTAACATGATGTCAACATAACTTAAGCAAAGGAGTTCAAAAATATAAAGTATTCTAGGCTTTTTATGGTACAGAGAAATGGGCCTACTGGCTAGAGAATAAAGTTAAATCGTCATACTTCAATTACATTTTCCTGTAATTAACACAGTTAATTACTGCCAAACAAGGCCGAAAGGAAGTGGAAAGTGTGAGGACACAGGCGTCAATCCTGTTTTACACAGAAGTAAGATGGAAGATCACAGTGTCTGACTCAGATACTTACAGGTCAAAGACCAGGTAATGAAAGCCTTCTTCTGCGATACTGTCATGGAGACGCACTGTTGAGGGAAAACAGAAAGAGAGAATGAGGTAAGACAGAGAAACAACATAAGCAGGATGAACAGAAGGAGCTTTTATCCTTTTCTTGACCTGCCCATGAAGTCATCCTCATTAGCTCTATTTCAAATCCCAACCTTGCTGCCTAATGCCTTCTAAGGCAGCATCCTAGCTGAAATGAACCTCATAACCGACCCATTTGAAACATTCATAAAGAAACATTCAACTCTAAATGCCAAACAAATAAAACTCAGCAAAGGACAGTGGTCGTTCTTGACTCGAAAGCCTCCATTGTCTAACATAATATTCAAAGCTCTCCCAATCACACAGGGCAGGATACTTTTAGTATTTCTGCAGTAATTATGATAAAGCTGCTTGTTTTAATTACATTTTTTTTTGGCATTTTTAATTACACTGAACTTTTTCAGTAGTGAATGAAGTTAATAATCATGCTTTGCCCATCATCTTGATTTTTTTTTTTTTATGCAATTGTTTTCTCGGTGAAGGATACATGCAACAAATCATATTAATGTCAATATTAAGACAAATATTTTATCTTTGGAAAAACATCTTGATAAATTTTACACAATAAGGCCGAGCTGTGAAAATAAATAAATTCGAACTCCACACCCACTTTAAATGAAAAAGAATCACAGATAACATCATTCGTCTCAGAGAAGGAACTCTGTTCTTTGCATTACGGAG
>SCHK01235981.1:0-13092 GCA_004124795.1 Poropuntius huangchuchieni
CAACTTAAAGTTTGTCTCGACAAACTTTTTTATCTAGTTTAAAATGGACTGTTTCAAAGTGGAAAAGTGATCTGTGGTCAGACGAGTCCAAATTTGATATTCTTGTTGGAAATCACGGATGCCGTGTCCTCCGGGCTAAAGAGGAGGGAGACCTTCCAGCGCGTTATCAGCGTTCAGTTCAAAAGTCAGCATCTCTGATGGTATGGGAGTGTATAAGTGCATACGGTATGGGCAGCTTGCATGTTTGGAAGGCACTATGAATGCTGAAAGGTATATAATGGTTTCAGAGCAACATATGCTACCCTCCAGACAACGTCTATTTCAGGGAAGGTCTTGTATATTTCAGCAGGACAATACAAAACCACATACTGCTGCTATTACAACAGCATGGCTTCGTAGTAGAAGAGTCATGGTGCTGAATTGGCCTGCCTGAAGTTCAGATCTTTCACCTATAGAGAACATTAGGTGCATCAATAACAATTACCATCCAAATAGGGGTAAAGACAACCACAAACTCTTCAGCAGCTGGAAACCTATATCAGGCAAAAATGGGACCAAACTCCAACAACAAAACTTGGCTCATGTGATTTGAAATTCTTTTAGTTTCCATTTTATTCAAAATTTAAAAAAACGTCCCAACATTTCCGGAATTCGGGTTGTAGGCCTATATAAAAAAAACGGATATTCACTGATTTTTAAAGATTACATTTAACAGTGTTATTAAATTGTTAGATTGCGACAAAGGTCAAGTAAAAACAGTGCAAATGGGCATAGATTTAAAAATTGGTTGGTATATTCAACATTGACTGTTAAAAAATAAAATAGAAATGACTGTATTTGGTAAACAACGAATTCAATACACTAAGATAGTCTCATGACAAAATGATGTAAGATCATGAATGGAGACAATAACTGTAGAGAATGCAAGAAAGCAGTTTTACTATTTTCATGCATTCTTCCGATGTGCACAGTCTGTAAAACCAAGCAGACCACATTTCTGCTAGAGTCCAGCTGTCTAGTACTTCTGACATGGAGCTGGACCAGAGGCCAGTAATCACTGACTGGTCAGTCAGCTGGAAAAGACAGCTCAGGACACTGAGAAGCCTCCAAACAACACAAGAGCAATTAAACCTTAAAGAATGAATCCCCCAAAGACAAAACTAAATATTTAAAGATATGTTCAGGCAATTAAAAGATGGCTCCTGAGAAAGGATGGTTGAGCAAATTATTCAGTTGATTTGTTTGTACTTCATGCAGCAGATAATTGTACTATATTAGTGGCTTTTTTGATATGTATTATGAAACAAATAGCAGAAAACTACTAGTAAATGTCGAGTTTTTTGACAACTTCTGTGAAGCGTTTCAAAAAGAAACTCATCCTAGACAGGAAAAACAAAGGCTTTTGCAAAATTACTTGAATTAAAATATTATTCCACTACTTTGAGGAATTAATTGTGGACCAAAACTCAGGCCATGTAATGAAAATCTTTCAACAGTCACAAAGTAAATGATTCATTAAGTTGCATTAGTTGTTAATTAATAAAGCAAGCTAGCAAGAAGAACAGGAAATGATAATCATTCATGAAACTGTTGAAAATGCTGAAACTAACAGAAATTAAACTGGATTTGTTGAGAAAACAGCAACATGATGTATCAAGTTTTCTACTTGTAACAGTAATACTTTAATTACAAAATGAATTTCAAATGAACAGAAAGGCCTCAATACTGTCAACCTACTTTACCAATCATATAGGCTAAGCATTTGTATCCTGAACAGACTCTGAACCATTTGGACTTTCCTATGAGGCAATTTGAGAGATATCGGACCCTAAACATGGCTCTCCAGATAAGAGGTTTTTAGGCCTCGAAAAAATAAATACTAAAAAAAATAAATAATGTTTGAATCTGCAGATTTTGTGTCTCCAACAACAAATAAGAAAGCTATACTCTGGGTTGAAACTAACTCAACTTGAGCTGTTTTCAGTTGTTGCAACCCACTAAAACCTATAGTTAGGTTTTCATTTAATTAAGGAATAATGGTTTGATTTATGCTAGTTCATTTTACAGGAATACTAGCATATTTCTACCAAATAGTTTTGAACAAAATTTGAAACAGTGTAGCAGCAGCCTTGTCTAATATGACATGGACTGACCCAGTTCACAGAAATAGTTCTGCCGTGTGACAAATGATTTTCACAAATATTCCAGACAGTCTCTAAATTAATATGAGGCCATAAAAACGGTATGCATAGTAATTATAAAAGAATTAGAAAAATTAATTTAAATACATGCCACTCAGCCGAACTCTTTCTCCAAGACATGTAGCATCACATAAATAACGAAACACCTTTAGTACCAAAATAGCTTTAGGGATGGTATGAAATGGTATTACATATAAGACAAAGTATTAAAAAGGTGTGCCTGTGGTTGCGTTTAGTCATGTTGTAGCATTTCTTATTAATAAGAATGAATATCCCATTCAATAAACCACAAACAAAATGTCTTTCCAATTAGGTTAGATGAAACAAAGTGCTAGACACACTAGGCCTATAACCTCAAGTTAACAAAGATGAATCAGTGCGAATGAGAAGAGAGCACAACACAGGAGTGACTGAATGACACAGTGTGAGGTGTTGTTTAAATAATTATATAAAAACTTATTTGTTTTATTGTATGTGTTAAACGTTAACCCAATAATGACAAAAAGCACCATAAAATTCCATACGACTTTGAATTGTGCTATATTCCAAATCTTCTGAAGACAAGTTGTGTGTAAAAAAAACAGATGGAAAATTTAATTCACTGCAATTTCTACTCTTTTTGTTGTAGGTCTTATTTCATTCAATTTTTCATGAAATTTAAAAATGATGCATCAGTATAGAGGAAAACGTTACATTTGAAGGTTGCAGTGAAAAGAAAGTTTCCAGCAAATAATGTTGACCATTCTCAGTTTTTGGGTACTGCAAATAAATCTAAAGACTGTACATTTGTATATATGTAGTAAATATATTTAAATATTGCATACACCCATATTTCATGAAATTTTGTCAACTTCAGGGATGCAGCAGCATATAGATAGTCTTAAAGCAAACACAAGTCACAAAACTTCCCAAGTCACAACTTTGATTTCAATGGGTCAGTAAGTATTCAACATTTGCAACACAAACCCGACAAAAACAGAGCGATTCTCGTACTCTCACAATTCCTGGAACTCTCAGTAAACCAGGGAGTGAACTACATTTTAGCTTAAGGCTATTTATGCATCTAATGCTTATGCTGATATCTAGAACAGGTGTGCATTCATGTCTGAACATCACCTAAAACCACTGATTTCAGCCTGTGTAGCAAATTGAAGGAAATGCCATCCATTTTGCAATGTATTTCTATTCTTTTCATCTGTTTTTTTTCACAAAAAGGATAAGATCTCTAGAGTGGCTGTGAATAGTTGAGAATGTACCAAACAATACTGTCTGCCTCAGTATCATCAGCACTCCACATCACAGCAAAGAAATGAATAACATTCAACCTAAAAGATTAGTCACAAAAGAAAGAAAAATCTTTAAAAAGCAAAAAGATCTACTGTATTAATCTAACATGTTGAAGAGAAAGCAGATAAGAAAGTTTTTCAATAGCAGCATCTCAAACAACTGCATTTCTAAATACTAAAATACTGATCTTCAAGGTATGGTCCATTAATGGGCTCCTGCACTTGCAAAATACACCAAAATCCAATGATAATGGTAAAATACCACACATAGTTAATTTAAAAAAGCATTTTCTAAGATAGAATCTCTGGAATTTTGTTCTTGCCTACAAAGTATGAAACTATGACATGGTGTTTTATTCTTATTTTTGAAAAACTAAGGCATGCAAGTATTAAATAAGATACTTTTCCCTGTATAAGACCTACCGTTATATAAATAAGCTTGTCTGGAGGAGTCTGAAAACAAGACAAAATGCATTCGTTGTACTCCCGGAGTGTTTAAGGATTCTGGCTATCAAGTTGAAACAGGCCTGAGGAACAGAAGAGACTGCAAAATACCTGGAAATCTAGGTGTGTTTAGCAGGAAACAGAGCACATCTGTACACATTACCTCCCCCTAATGCAGTGAAGGTCTTATGCAAGTCTGATCATATATGGCTATATTATCTAAAATTCAAGTCCATACATTTTGTTAGTTGGTTTGGTTGCCATGGTTAAACTATACAAAAAGCAAATGCATCTAGTGAAAAAATAGCCAAAGAAATGATTCACACTTATCAGTCTATTTATAGGACACACACACATCCATTATGTCTTTACTTAAGTAGTAAAGGCAAGACAAGAACCACAAGGGAAATGACTGGCTCTATTTGGAATTTGAAAATAGGTGACATACATGACATCTCACACCAGTAATCTAGATTTCTCAACTCAAATCGATTCAGAACGAGCCATGAATAATGTGGATTATATGACATAATGTTTCAAAACTGGGTGTACATCTTGGTTTTTGCTCCCACGAGCATTGTGTTACTGTATTTTGTCATCACAGACAAATAACAACTTAAACCCACAAACTGCAGATGTGACTTGAACCACGACATTGCACCTTAACTAAGGACAAGGAATAGATCATAAAAAGCCAAGCCCAAAGCCACTTTACGATACCAAAGCCAACTTTATGACAAGAATTTAGACTTTATAACAACCACACAGAAAGACAACATATAACACAATGCTACTATCTCAAATACTTAAATTTCCCTTCTGGGGATGTACAGTATCTGTTTGGATAGTCTTACATTACTGTTAATCAACTGGTAGAGCATAATGCTCGCAATACTAAAGTCAAGGGATTGATTTCTAGGCAACACAAAAACTTACCCTGAATGCCAAAGGCCAATGTCAGGGATTTACACAATAAAGCTAACAGTATCATATTTATTATCAGATTTGATACAGTCTTCTAAATTATCAATGTGGAGGGGGGAAAAAAATAAATAAAAATACTGTACTTGTCTACTACAGCAGTGGTTCCCAACCACGTTCCTGGAGGCCCCCCAACATTGCATGTTTTCCATGTCTCCTTAATCAAACACACCTGATTCAGCTCATCAACTCATTAGTAGAGACTCCAAGACCTGAAATGGGTCTGTCAGACAAAGGAGAGATGCAAAACGTGCAGTGTTTGGGGGCTACATATACTACAGCCTTATGTCATCTGATTGATATTTTCTACTTTTTTTTTTTATTGAGTGAAAGGCTTTTATTATAGTTCTAAAAATGCCTGGATGCCGTCAGGTCATAGTAAGTCTTTTCGCTGCGTAAAAGTGAACATATGAATAACTTTTATATTGTTAGGAATATTTCATTTTGAAAATTTCCTAGATTGAAGCAATTTTTAACTTCATTATTCATACATCACTATTTGGAAAAATCTCAAATCATCATTGTATTCCACTGCATTATATGTTTGCCCCCACAATAAAAACTACCGAGATTTGATAATAAAACTAAGCATTTAAATACAATTTTACTAAGAGAATACTGGAAAATATAGAGTGACAACTGATATTTATATGAATTTATGTAAGTAGTCTGCTATATTCTTATAAAGATGTCAGTCATTTACATCACAAGCAATCAAATGTTTTTTTTTTTTTTTTTGCCATTTAAATGACAGCAACTGCACCAACTTTGATATTTTGCTCTTTTTGGGCCTCTGAATAAAATTTGTCATCCTCCATTTTCACAATTTAATGTAGGCTACTAGAATCATAAAAGACTGACGCATACTTGGGTAAAGTTGGTTTTATATTCGCACATTCGGACTGCTGCATTCAATTACTTTGTTAACCACACTACACTGGACATTCAGTGGACGTTCACAAGTAAATATGCCATCAAAACAATACCTGGCCATTTTAATCGATTGTGAAAAAAAATGAAGTAGGCTGACAATGATGTCACTGATTAGAATTTGCAAAAAATAACCTTATTGCACATATAATTTGAAAGTTATTGAACGCGGAAATGTGTGAAATGTGTGAATGTTGTGAATGTGCGAATATAAAACCAACTTTACCCAAGTCTGACGCATCATATATGACACAAACATAACACACATATGCAAACCTTTAAAAAAAAATGTGAAAATTTAATAAACTGTTATATCTAAAAAATATATTTTATTTGTCAGGTTTAGTACAGTATCTGACTAACTATTTATTTACTATTTACCTGGTTTAGGCTACCCAAGAAGCAATTGTTTGAAGGTTAATCCGGTCTTTTATTAAAATTAACACAGACAATCACTAAAATTAGCTTCTTCGCATCATATAAAACTATAATTAACATTTTACTCTATTCAATGACAGCGTTTCTGGACACTAACCTTTCACTGACCACCAGGACGTCGGAGTTAGGAAATCTTCTTACGTTAATGTTTTCAATTAACAAATCATGCTCGTTCACCTCTTGAACTGAACTAGTTCATGATTCAAGTTTCTGTACTTTTGAGGCGTATCGATGGCCTATAACCCGAGGAGAGAGGATCACTTGACTCTCTTTTGTAATGTATTCAAACGAGTCACTGGGATGAATCAAAAGCCCCACCATTATAAGAACAGAGGAATAGAGCGAGACTCGAACAGGTGTCTATGTGAAATAATAAATAAAAATGGGTTAACGGGATGCAACGTAACAAATTATCTCTATGATACCAGTTTAAATTCTCATATTCAAGTTGTGTGGTCAATTTGAAACACGGAAAGTTATTCTGAGGGATAGCCTACAAGTGGTTTGAACTCGGTAAAAGTATCCGGTTTAATATAAATAGGAACAACAAAGCTGACAACATAGCTGGGGAAATAGGCTACGCCACTGCATTCAAATTGCAGAGATTTTTTTTATTATTTTAAAACAAGACACTTACTTGTTCAAACGCGGCAGAACTCATGTTATTTCAGGAAAGTAGTTTCGCTGCGAAGCAGATGCGTGCGCGCCTGACGTTCAGACCAGTCAATTCAGGCGCTGCTTTTTTTATGCAGTTTGGATGAAATAGTCCAATTGTAAAAGTTCTTGAAGGGCCGTTCAGAGTTTCACCGAGTGAATCCCGCGGCGTTTTCTCATCTCCTCACCTGAGGGCAGTGAATGACGTTGTAGTTTCAGTGGGCATGACAAGGTAAGAGTACTTCCGTCACCAAACACACAGGCGTTTACAAACAGTGTCACAAGAGTCTAGCAGTAGTTTTTAATGTTGGTTTCAGTCACCTTGTTCACAACTCTTCGGAAATTCTCTTAACTTTTAACTAATATTTTGATATTGCAGTTATTTAAACAAGTGAACAAAGGCATTCTTCCGGTGTAATAAATACCTGAAACGGCAAGAGGTGTAATAAATAACGTTACCTGACAGGTTGAACTGTGCTCTCAGGACCAGGGGATAGTAGGCTAATATCGGGCCGGTGCAAGTTGCCACTTTTATTTATTTTTATTTTATTTTATTTTATTTTATTTTATTTTATTTTACTGTGGTATGTGTTTAAATGTTAAAAATTAATTAATTGATTGCTTGTTTCATGACGTGTTTTATGATTCGTGTTGGTTTTCCAGTTAGAATCTTAAAGAAAAGCCCGGTATGAGGCCCCCAACATGCCCCATTATTCTCAAAATCTTTTTCTAGGGCAGTAATAGCCTATTGAAAATACAATAATCCATCAGACTCTTATTACAAATTAGCTTTCTACATTATACAGCCATGAAATCCGTTTAATAATTATTTTATACGTAGGCCTATGTAGTGTAAACATTTATCTTGACTTCCCTCTAGCGGCTCAATCCTGAAACTACACCATATAAACATAAGGTGGCTGTAAAATTAATGTAATGTGGGACAACAGCGGCTGTAAAATCTATGAAAATAATAAGCTCTAGGCACCGAGAGGCATTTAGATGAAAAGTATAAACTTAAGTGTGTATCGCTTCACAGACTTCGTTTAACCTCTTCCTCACCAGCGCTCACAGTGCATGTCTACGGATGTCCAGCAGGGGGCGCCGTTCTTCAGCAAATGGACGCCCACCTTCTGCGCAGCCCGAGCGGAGGAGGGTTTGGTTTTACTGATCGGAGCCGCAGCCGATTGTCAGTTCACACTGAGATCTGCGGACACAGGAGATATCTCCGATCAGACCAGCTCGTATCCCGTAGCAGACCAGTTCATTCCCGTTGGTTTTTCTTTTGGAGATAATACAGTAGCTAAAAGTAGACATCCAAAGAAATCAGCAAAGTTAAATACTAAGAAGAGAAGGAAGAAGAATGGGGCAGAAAACGCCATTAATATTGATGACTTTATTGTCTTATTGCGTCTGGAGAGATGAGGTAGGATCCGAATGCGGATGACACATTTATTGTGCTTGTTGTTTTTATGCACTTGTTTCAGATTAACCTTGGGTAGCTACCTTATTATTTTCCCAGGCTGTCTTCTATTTATGCGTGCGTTTGCAGCCAATTAGAAATGTAAAAAAAATTGATACATACAAATAACACAATTCTGGGGTCAGATCTGATGCTTATGAGATTTATGATTGTTTGTCTATATTTGTGCGTGTACATGTGTGTGCTTGTGTGTGTGTGTGTGTGTGTGCGTGCGTGCGTGCGTGTGTGTGTGAGAGAGAGAGAGACTGAGAGAAAGAACCAATTGGGACCTTGGCCTGATAAATGGAAAGATAAATTGGCTGAACATATTTTATTTCGTAGGGTGGGGCACAGCTTTTTCATTACAGTATGGATGGTTCTTAGTAGCATAGCAGTTTGTATCACTGATTAATCTATTAGATATTTAGTACCTATGTAATACGTAGGCTACTTGCATTGAGGAGGAAGTTGCTGTCTTTCATTGATAGTGGACTGCAGATGTCCGATATGCAACTTAACGAGTTGCTACGCATCTTAGATTGTAAAATAATCAGTTTGATTTTACAATTTTAATTTCTAGGTGGCAGCTGGACTTGCTTTTTGTCTGAGAAAATTCAATGCATGAGTAAAATGTGACATTTTTGAGTAGTCTTTCAAAGAAAATAGTTTGAAGCTGGAGAAGACAGATTGTTACAGCAGACGCGTTCTCAGCCGTGATGCTTGAATGATGTCTGGAGGGTTGTTGATTCAGTGCTATTAGATATGCTGCAGCCTCTGCGGCCTGCAGTGCTGACGAAGCCTGCTGTACCTCCAGGCCCGAGATGGAAAAATGATGTTACTTAGACATTTTATGCCTGACATCCCACGCTTATTTGTTTTTCTGGGTTTTTTGCATAATGATAGAGAACTGTTATTGGACGTTGAAGCCTTTTTTAATTTAGCAAGGGTTGGAAATCCTTTCTGAAAAAAAACCTAATGGGACAGATTTGTATATTATATAAAGACTTTATATAATTTAATGCTAGATTTGGCCACATGCAGATGTTGGGGAAATAAAGTGTTGCGCAGGAAGAGGATTGTGTCTGCCTGACAGGATATAAATGCTGTAAATCTCTTTCGATTTTTGTGAACAAATCAGGGTGCGATCAAGAATATCTGTCAATCCCTCACAGCATCCAGGGATTTTTACTGACGCTATTTTTGGGATTAATAATTCTTTTAGACTGCGACATCGGTATCGATTTAGAAAAAGTCCAACGTGAACTATTTTTAGCATTTGTCTTCGGCAGGAAACAAACAGTTGCATTGACATTAATGCAGTTACCACAAAATAATCTACATGGTCTATAAAAAGAATCTATATTTTAAACATTTGTATCTGATTATTGGCGGATATATTTATATACTATTTAGTATTTATATGTTGTATAATTTTTCTTTTTTTTGTGTGTATTTTACATACAATTCTTAAAAATATATAAAACAATATACACACACACACACACACATATATATATATATATATATAATATTTTATATATTATAAAAGTTTTTATATATTATATTTATTATTTAAAAATGAATGCAGTCTTCTGGTAATTTGTTAATTCAGTCATTAAAAAAAAACATCAGCACAAAACAATTTAATAATGTATGTGACACAAGGGAACGTTAGTCCATAAAAAAAAAAAAAAAAGTCCATTATTAAATTGTTTTGCATTTTTGGAGGCTATGGTGTGCTGACTTCTCTTTTTTTTTTGTCTATCATCCAATTTTAAGCATTTTTGCCATTGATGTGCATGCTTTGGTTTCATCTTAACTTAATTTAATCATTCACACAGCGTAATCAATGACCAATAATCAATCAGCTCTGAAACTGCTGTGCTCTTAATATTAATCCCCTTTATGAAGTCGCATCCCAGAATGCAATCAGTTTGATTGAGGTCAGTGGAATTCAATCTTAACCTATAATAAATCTGCAAATGTCTTTACACACTAAAAACCTGATCACAACATTGTGTTAGTATACTCGTCTGTTTCTGACGCATTAGAAACTAGTTTGTATCTTCGTCAATCTGTTTATCGATGAGTAGATGGCCTAGAAAAGCTGGAAAAGCACATAGGCGGAGGAAGGGAGGGAGAGGGAGGGAGACCTGGCTGACTTCCACTGTCCCCTCTCCTGCTGTCTGAATGCGTCAGCACTCACCTCTATCTGCTGGTCCACAGATGCTGCCGCCGGGCCTCATGGGAAATAGCAGAGTTTTTAGGGTGTGTCTAGGAAACCCACTGTCACCTGCAACGTGCAGTGACCCAGTGTGTCCGTATTGTCATGGTAGAGCAGGTTAGATAAGAGAGGTTTGTGATGTCTGTGGCACAGAGTTTATGAGGGGATACCCTTTCTTTGTTCATATTTATTGCAGCAGTGCCTTAAGCAATGCCTGTGCATTTATAATAAAATATTAAATAGAAAGGAAATACGATGATGCATATATGCAGTCTACATATTGTGGAAGGTTTTTTGCGGTCTTAGAAATGAATTTTTTCCTGCTCTGATGTTTATTTTTCTTCTTCTGATGTCCAGGTATGCAGATTCATTTTCTTTAGATTCATTGTGCTTTGTGTTTAAAACAGGAGCATAGATACTCTGGAATAATTTAATCAAGAACTATATGAAAAAATGTAAACATTGGGTATTTTAACATTTTTTTTTAGCTTTTTAAAGAATTTTTGGGGTTAGTAGGATTTTTTAAAAGACATAATATTTTTTTTTAGCAAGAACTTATGCAGTAAATTCATTATAATTGATCACACATATGTTTTTAATGTTACAAAAGATTTTTATTTTAAATGAAATTTTCTGTTAATCATAGAATCCTGAAAAAATGACCGTTTTCACAAAAATATTAAGCAGCACATTGATAATAATAAGAAATGCTTTTTGTTATCACTGGAATAAATTACATTTTAAAATATATTCATATAGTAAATTGTTATTTTATATTGAAATAATTTTTTGTGATAGTGTATTTACTGTATTTTTGGTCAAATAAATCCAGCATTGGCATTGAAGAAACTTCATCCAAAAGAAAATGTAAAAAAAGAAATAAATAAAATAACTTACCAACCCCTAAACTTTTGAACGGTTGTGTATATTTTCATAATTATGTATTTGCTTTGAAATAGCATAATGGGATTATTTTCTTCACTCAGAGGAACCATTTGTTTGAATGGCTTTGACCAAACAGCCTTTGTTGTTAAGAGGATTCAGATTCATTAAAGCAAAAATAAAATGAAGAAAAAGTGAGTATAAAATTGTCATCATGTTTTTCACTAATAACAGAAGGATAAATATGTAATTATTTCTGTGAACCAGCATAACAATATATTTAATAATGATTATTTGCCTACTGTATATATGTATTTATTTTTACCTCATGGGCTTCTACTAGCAATTTTAAATATTAAGTATTGTGTTGACGTCTTTCCTGTTTATGTTAAAAGTATAAGAAGCATATCTCAGATCATAAAATATAATATACATACTCAATATATATATCACCCACACCCACTGGTCAGTCAGTAGAGAAACACTTTGCTTCATTTATGACAAAAATTTCAGTGTAAATCATTTGAAAACCCATTCTTTAATCCAATGTGACAATTTCCAAAGAAAGCTTTTACCAACATTACACAGATTCATTTTTCTCAAGTTTCATGAATAAGCCTCAGTAATAAGAAGGAATAATGCTATTATGTTCATACAGCGCTGTAGCAATATTTTTCTTTGATTAACCATGTATCCATTCACAAATAGATTACAAATGTAACTCTATTCAGATGCACCTGTATGACAGATGAAAGCTGAAGGGAGTCTTTAAGGTCACCTTGTGTGAAAAAGTGAGCATAATTCCATTTAGAAATAATCTGGATGAGGTGCAAATCCCATCCATTGTTATTCGAAAGTAGGAGCGTGCAAAAAGTTGACAGTCATATCCTAAGAGGATTACTATACTTCTTTATTTATTAACCACCAGTGCAGATTGCTTAAATTTATTAGCCATAAACCCATCTTTCATTGTTCAATTATGTTGGACTGGTAAGAGCATTACTGGGATTACCGTTGCTGCCAGTAACTCTGTTGTGTTGTACTGTCAGTCTTTGCTTCATTGGTTTTGCAGTCACGATTGAGGATGTTGGATTCCCCCGATTGGCTCACAATAAAACCACTTCTTAAAATTTCACCCCTGAGTATGCGGTTTACAAAAAAAAAAAACAGCATTTTCCTCACTCTACCTTACGATGTACCTCACGTAATCTTCTCTGGGAGTTGTTTCCCTCATGAAAGCAATGTTTAGACTGTTGTGAAGCGGTTGTTTGTTGATGCTAGAAAACACGGATTATTCTCAGGGTTTTTGGAGGGTTTTTGGAGTGCTGCAGTGCTTCGAACTGTGTTTATGCACGGAGGAAACAGCTGAACTGTGGCCTGTTGTGTAGCTTGTTGGGAGTGTGAGATCCCTCTGAGAACATTTTGATATTGGATTTCGAGAAGCAGAGGAAAGACTCCACATTATGGAACCTGAGACCTGATGAAGCTGTACTGTGAAGCCCCTCGGGGAACGTAGCATGAAATGGTTCCAAAGGATTGGAAGATCATGCACAATTATGGAGCACATCTGGACTGAGGGTTTTTTTTTTT
>SCHK01236262.1:1537-19395 GCA_004124795.1 Poropuntius huangchuchieni
CCTGAGAGCTCTCGGATTTCATCAGAAAAAATCTTAATTTGCGTTCCGAAGATGAACGAAGGTCTTATGGGTTTGGAACGACATGAGGGTGAGTAATTAATGACAGAATTTTCCTTTTTGGGTGAACTATCCCTTTAAAAGGTTAGCAGCTTTCCATTGTGCAGACAAACCAGTAGCCCTGCCCCCGAAGTCACACCATTGGTTGAGGCAGAAGTTGACATATTAACCTAAGATTGAATAAAGCATTTTAACTGAGAAAATTACACACATCAGCCTAGTATTGTATAGTATATCAAAAAGTAGTGTTGTACTGTTACTGTGTTTGAGTGACTCGGGCAGCCCTGTTGCCCATACATTGTTTTAATAGTTTTATGCCCGTCATAAAACATATTATTATTGCCACATGATAGTATCTCAAATTGTGTTTAAGGTCAAATAGCCAAACCCATATTTGTGTGTATACACAGGTCAGCGCAACAGAGATCCAGCAATTCAAGAAGCTGTTTCAAAACATAAATTGATGAGTAAAGTATCCTAAATACTTCAGCAATCTATCATTATTCACCAATATGTAATCTTACCCAAAATTGGTTGAGCCAGTGTTGCAATATGTAAGATTTTACTAATTCACTGAAAGACTTCCATATATGCTTGTTTAGTGACCCAAACAGATCATATAGGAAACAAGCACAGATAACAGATAAAGCTGGATGATTTGGCTTGAATGTGTTATTTTAAGAGTTAGGAATGGTGGGAGAGCTGCGTACGACTGGCACAGGGCATCGGGGCACTGGGTAGCACATCTGTTTGCAAGCTGTGCCATCATGAACCACTCCTGACTGTGTTTGCACCGCATTAACCTGGACCAAGAGAGAACAACAAGATAACAGAAACTCAAAGAGATTAGTTTACCTCAACTACTCAAAGAGATCCATCACTGAAGCCCGATTCTCTCCCTTCCTCCATCCTCAAAACATATATTTCCTCTGCTTTGTATTTTCCTATGGTGAACCAGAGTTCCACAGAGGTTTGCAGTTTAGATACAAGGGATGGGATTGTTCCTGTCTCAACCATAAATGTGCATTCAACCCGTCATCACATTCACCATCCTCCCCACCATCGGCAGATAGAAGAACAGACTTACACACACAGAAACTTAAAGTTGTGGGGGGTCTGGCCCACAGACAGTTTGAGAAGGCGGTAGGATGCGGTTGGGTGTCACCAGGTTGTCATTAGTTCAGCATCTGTTCCCATCACACATTCCACCACGTGACTCAATGGTGTGGGGGCGCCACATTTACTGGGCTCTTAATTAAACCGCGCAGGCAATCAGCACGGACACCCCCCACTGCCGGGACCCTAGGGGCCGCACCTAACTGAAGGTGATGGCCGTGTCTTTATATCTGCTTATGGCCTCTTAATTGTTCCCATTTCCTCTTGCTTGGTTGACTTTTGATACTAGTTTAAAGCTCATTCAATTAGCAATGGTACGTGCACTTGCAAAACAACTGCATGAGTATGTACACAGCAGACGAGAATTAGGGCTCAAATTCCCAGCAGACGCTTTTTCCCTTTGGTAAAGTGCCTTTTGTATAAAGTAGAGCTGAATTATCTTGATTTATCTACGGACATAATATATTCCAGGTTGAAACTACATAAAACCAGGATCAATTGAGGTTAATCTTCATTTTACATCTTTAAGTTGATGAAGGTCTTGTGTGGAGCAACTAACTTTTGAGTAGCAAGGCTATTTTCTACACATTTGGTGCGGCTTTATGTTTAATAGTCTCTGATTTACTGTGATATTTGCTGGATCAAACATACCATATAGGCATGGTTTGCCGCAGAGAGAAGTTAAAATAGCATCCTTTAACTGTGATTTCCCATCATGCAAAAGGGTGTGATTGGTTTTGTAAATTTTAATACATTTGGACTCATAGTCTCTGTGGTTTTAATGTTGTTTTTTATTGTACTCCATGTGGAAAGCCTACTGATTGTACCCCATTAATTTAGAGTGCCTGTAATGAGTAGCTGTATTGTAGCTGGTCGCTCTTGCTGTGGTCACTAATTACCAAACATTTTAATGAGGGTGTGCTGTTTCAGAGTGGTGTCAATGATATATTTAGGATTTTTGATACAGTATATGGAAGCATGCAACAGATGTCGATAGGTTTAAAATGAAACACGTCAAAAGGACTGATCTTGTCAGTTGGTCAGAGAGACAGTTTAACGTAATGCCTTCAGAATCTTGTCTGAACATAACCTTGTGTGCAAATGACCACAATACTGGCAGGGCAATATAGTGATTTGTTATGTATTTTTGTGTGTGCATGTCTGCCTATACTTAAATACCAGCTACTTATGAAGGGTGAACTCAGTCATTGTGTGTTTTTTTGTCTAAAACAAACCTCCAAACCACACAAGGGTTCCATAAGGGGATATTTATCTTACTGGTCACACTGGGTTCATCCCACTACACAAGAGTACAAAATGTTTTGAAGATATAGTATATTAACTGACCTTTAATGCCTTTACTGAGATCTGCCCTGCTTGGTCAATGTTGACAAGCCATGCAAAAAGTTTAATAGGAATGAGTATAAATAGGAATTGTGACTTTTTCAACTCAAATAAACTTTTTTTTTTCAATTCTGAGGAAGTCAGGATTGTGACATATAATCGTGCAATTGTGAGAAGACATTTTTAATATTTAATTTTGTGGGAGAAAAAAATTAATTGAATTTCAAGATGTAAAATCCGAATTCTGAGGGGAAAAGTCAGAATTGTGGGATATAAATTTAGAATTGTGAGCTGAAACTTACAGATGTAAATGTACACCTTACAGTTCTGAGAAAAAAAAGTCACAACTGTGAGATATTAACTCAGAATTGCGTGGGGGGGGGGAGACAATGAGATATAAAGTCTCAAACACCTTTTTATCTTATTTTTCGATACCATGGTGGAAACAGGATTCCATAAACATTTATCGCAGTAAACAGAAAATGCACAATGAGATTATCACAAATAATAACATTAAGAGATTACTGTGTGACAGCAACATGATCTGAATCACTGGAACAAATAAAAGGATGACAGTTTAATCTACAGCATGCATTTTTCAACATTTACATAAAGATCTGGAATGTGGAAAAGTAGCACTTGTATGCTCTCAATCAATTTTAGATCAAAATTTTAGATTTTTTTTTAAAACACGCAGATCAGCTTTATAAACTAAAACACGTGTCAGAAAATGTCGGACGACAACAGTGCTGAAGGTGGGATTGGTCAGTAATGGTTTAGGGGTTTGAGTCATAGACATATATACATAGACACCTCATTAGCAACTGTTTCTATGGGCCGCGATACGTAAGCCATCCGCCATATTGGTGCGGTGTTCTTGACGTCATTCATCATAATAATCAGTGAATATTCGAAAGATGCCTCAGTCCTGCACAGAACGGCTCAACGGCTCTGTGTGACATCAAAAAACCGTTCCAAGATGGCGGCTGCATCTACGTGCCTGGAGCGGTCCAATGGGGTGTCTATGTATATATGTCTATGGTTTGAGTGGTCACTAAACTAAGAATTTCTTGCCATTGATTGGATGTTGCCATAGTAACACAGTTCTGCTGGCAAAGGTCAAATGAAAACATCCATTGGCTTTCCACTTTGGGTGAATGAGGGAAGCCAGAGACACCCAGTACCACATGCCACTGGGATACATGTACAGTTTAGCCACAGTCCTCACCACTGGTGGAAATGGTTTTCCCATCAGTAATATAGTGAGCAATAATATAGTGCCCACGTTCCACAGAGCCTGAACACCCTGTGGTTTGACTGCGAACCTGTTGCACCATATAACCACAGAAACATTCAATTAGAATTGATTCAGAAGGGCAAACGCAGTGCCATTTGTCTCAATAATAAATGCAGCGGCTATGTATTAATTTAACTCAATCTACGCAAAAAATCAATTAATGGGATTCAAACCGCATAATACACAGACATGCAGAAATGCTGTGATGGACAATGTCTTGAAGTGCAATCAAAGGTCAGTCTGTTAAAAGCCGCACTAACAGTCCCACCTAGCTTAAGTTAATGAGAACAAAGTATGACTTTAGAAAAGGATTTTTATTAGACATACTGGGTGTAAAATCATATTTAAAAAATGCTGATAGCATTTGTAGCTCCTCAATGTTTATTGGGTGTTCAAAGTTTACCTGTATGGGAAAGTGCATGTTTGATTTTATTACCATATGGAGCAACGTAATGAAGTACGTCTCACTTAATAAACATCCTGTTTTATTGGCAGTGTCAGTGACTGGCATTTTGACCTCTGTCATCCAATGATAACAGCGTCAAAACGATTCCAGCAAATACTTTATGATGTCATCATCCATTAAAATGATTTTGTCAAATGCCTGATGACCTTCAGTCAATAAACAAATACACTTTGTCAAATCAATATATCAAATACACCGTTCTCATCGATGTTTTTTAGGTGCCCGGCTGCCTAGATTTAATGCACCAGCATTAAATCACTTCCTTGTGCACGTAGACGACATAATAAATGTATTTTATGTATTTTTACAACACTGATTCCACATCTTGTGTTTACTTCATATGTCTACTGCAAACATTTGTCGAGTCTCCATTACAGTGTGGGATCATGGAATGCTATGATTGATAAATGATTACTGGGATATCATATTTTTAGGGCCTGCAATTTCATAAAGTGTAAATTATTATGGTCAGGCTGTAAAAACAAAGTGTCTTTTGGATGTCCGTCTTCATCAGGTGCTACCATAATGATCAAGTCGAGGTCAGACGCTGTGTCTTTGGAATAGGCAAATCAATATCCAAATCTACTTCCGCAAACATCTTTCGCATTAAATTAAACATGTTTCTACGTAATGTAACTGCTCCAGTCCTCATATAGAAGCGGGCAATGAGGTATCATAATCGTTAAGCGCATTATTAAGACAAACCGCATCACCTGTTATTATACAAGTCATATATAATTGAATAAACAATGACCAGACCTCCCTCATAGTCCTCAATTAGCCATTTGTTTTAGCATGAAAGTCAATGAGGAAACGAGGCAATGAAAATCGATGGCTTCGCAGTGCGGTGCCTGTTGGCCTGTTGAGCTACCTGCCTGTTGTTTAATTCTCTATTAAAGCTGTAATGTGTGGGAGAGCATCATGTGCGTTATCCGCCCCATCTATTGATGACAGTCATACGTCTCATCACAATAAAACAATGCTCTCATTAAGACGGAGAGCCAGCCCAGTCTTTTACCGCTGCTTTTTTACGGCGACTGTAAACCTAACGAGCGCTTTACGGCATTATTGTTTTTAAACAGACCCTGAAAAGAGTAATGCTAAAGGTGAACTGAATATTTTATGGATGTCATTTTTGAGATGATGGGGTAAGAAAGCTCATTCTCACGCTAGGGCTGTCAAAAAGTGCTGATGAGTTGTGCTTTTAATGATTTTAACGACCTCTTAAAGCGATCAAGGACAAGCTATGCTGCCTGATGAGGAACAGCGTTTAATCCACCCCCACCGTATACAGGGTTTAACAAACATTAACGCCCAACCTCTGTCCTCACCTGCCATGGCCTTGGGTCTGATGGTCATAAAACAGTGGGACTGATGACAGAGCTCAAACGGGGACATCACAAATAAAGTTACTGCGATATGTGGCCTAAATAACCTTTACGATTAATGCCTTTATCATTAGAGCCTCTCAAATAAACCATTTCGCAATCGACCTGATCTTCAAAGCGAGGATGGAAATTAAATATCAATTAAGGACTGGATTTATTGGCCTGTGGGTCTGTCTTGAAGACACAGAATTATTTATCAGTGTTTACTGTCAAATATGATAACTGCATTTATTAATTGGTCACTCACGTCCACGATTTAGGGATTGATCGGTCTCATATTCAAAAGGAATAAATTAGCTCACGCGAATATTAAAATTCACATAAATAAATCACCAGCATCAGTGATCAAAAGCTGAATTCATAAGGAATGTATTAATTGCTATTAAGTTATTCATAACCATTTCAATTATAAAAAGGCAAATTAAAAGCAACCGATATTCATGCGAGAATGAGTCGAACAACAGCCAAAGACAGGCGAGCAGGTGAGCCGATGAATGGATGAGCAGAGAGATAAAGTGAAATAGCGCGCAGATAGGAGAGATAGAGGTTGGCCATTAGACCGCATAAAACCAGAAGCATTCATCCATTTAACAGCTGCTCACAGCTTTACACATTTGCTGTTTTCTTAGAGACCTAGTGCAAAGGCCGTCATTAATGGCTGTGGTTATCTTCATCGCTCTGTTCCTCATCTTCCTCCTGCAATAGCTTATCTTGCAAGGATCAGAACAAGTATTTATGACATCATAAAACTCTCATAACACCTCCCCCTCTTCACCAGAATTTTACACGCACACACACTTTCCATTTGTTGAGTTTACTTGAATTGTTTATGGAAACCACTTTACCTTGGCTCGTTCAAGTCGCAAGAGTTAATTTATTTTTGCCTTGTTTACTCGAAACACAAGGCCCATAGTATAAGATACACAACTAAATTAAGTTAAGCATCGAGTCGAGGCAATCATTTTTCGTAAACTTTTGCAGCGCTTGAGATTTTCCTGTACCACACATGAATTTTCCTCTCTTTCTCTCTTAGCTTGCTCAAGCTTACAAACATTGATCTCAAACCTTCTCTAATGCAAAATTTACAATCAAGTTTCTTCCTGTGGCACTAGGGTGGAGTCATCGTATCCATGAAAACATGCCTTTTACACTATGATTATACAGACAGGTGCCTTAAAAAAGTGCTGCATTTGGTTTATGATACAATACATGCATCCTCTCTCAAACACGAATTTTGCAGCTGGGAGTGAACTGTGACTGCTTAAAAAGATTCAGAGCCACACAAGCATCTCTGTCACGCTTGCATTAATTAAGGAATGATATAGTGCTGTCTCTCTCGCCCTCCACCAAACTCAGCACTCACACTTCACTATGAAACAGTACGTTTAGACTTAAATTACAGTTTACCCAAACTGAAAATTCTGTCATCATTTGCTCATCTTGATGTCATTTGCTCATCTTCATGTCATGTGCTCATATTCATGTCGTTCCAAACCTTCTTTTCTCTTAATAATGGAAGTCCGTGAGGTCCAAAACAATACGTACGTATGGACATTGAGACATTTTTTAAAACAAGTAAATTATTATCATTATTATCAATGTTGAAAAATATATAGCTGTTTAATACTTTTGTGGAAACAAACAAAAAAGATAAAAATAATAACAACAACAATACTTTTATTCAGCAAGGAAGATTACATCATTGATAGTAAATTGATACTAAAGGCATTTATATTGTTGCAAATAAATTTTGTACTTCCAAAATATGTTGTACGTTGAACTTTTTATTCATCAGAATCCTAAAAAAAAATGTAAGCAGCAAAAACCGTTTTCAACATTGATCATAGGAATAATTATTATTAATATATAATGATAATAATGACAGTACATTATTTATAACTGAACAGCAAATGAGCATTTAAGAATGATTCATAAAGGATCATGTGGCACTGAAAACTGGAATAATGGCAGCTAAAAAATCAGCTTTTCAATCACAGGAATAAAGTTTTACATTATTTATATAATATTATTTTACGTTATTATATTTTATATAATATATATTCAATCATAAAAACATTTCACAATATTAGTGTATTTTTAATCAAATAAATAAATAAATAAAAATATTATTATTAATATATTAACTATCAATATGAAATTTTTCCAAACATGATAAGCGAACTCGAGCATCCGTGGGAATGTGTTTTCCCTGTGGGCACCGAGCAAATCGTGCCTACTCTTTATGTGGTCAGAAAGATCCATTCTGTGTCTTGTGTCCTTCGTGAGCCCTGCTCTGTCCACTGTTTATGACCTCGGCTGGCCCAGAGAGCAGGCGCCTGTGTGGGGCCAGCGTGAACTCGGCGTGGTCACTATGGCCCACAGCGCCTGCCCTGCCCCTCTGAGACCAGACAATCAGGGGCCACTGGTCATTGTCACCAGGGCGTGTAGACCGCACAGGCCAGGGAGGCACATGCCTGAGGAAAAACAGCTCACCGCCATCATTTCTTCACAACTTCTCTTGATCCCAGCCTATTTCTAGTAGAACAAAAGGTAATGATTTTTTGTCAAAGTTGCGTGAAATGGTCGGCCTGCCCAATTACGTGATTTTTTTCACTGTCTTCTCTTCCCTTCTCCTCAACCCTGCTGTACTCATGGGGATTGTGTTGTTTACATGGAGGCAGAAGCTCTTGGATGAGCGTTCAGGATGTTCGCTCAACTCTGTAATGGAGTGGAACTGGAAAAGCTAGGCTGGATTTTGAGAGGCTGGAGGTTTTTTTAGAGGAAGTGCATCATTACGGCGACTGCACACTCCCTGTGCCTAACCGCAGACTTCAGATCAGCTTTCTGTGCGACGCTTTCGTTCATGGTTGTTGTAACCAGGGTGACCAAACTGGCCTAGGGTCAGCGTGACAGGTTCGGGTTGGCTTTAGTGTGGAGCATCTGTGGTTTTTGTGGCGTTCTGATTATGGTCGCAAAGTGTCACCTTCAATGCCTTTCCCACTTTCTCTCACAAGCCACACATGCAGACCGACCCAAACACACACACACACTGCTGAAACACTTTCACAACACATTTGTGTACTCATAAAAATGCATTCCAAAAGGTTCCCCTATACTTAAGATAGCAATTACTGCTGCTATTTTACATGGATACAGAGTGTATTTTGATTAGTCTATAATTTGACGGGTTGCTGTTCTTGCGTGGCTGTGACAGGGCTGAGAGATAGTAGAAAACAACAGCACCCACACTGGGTTTCTCTCATTGTAACTTTACTTAAATATGAACCCCTCTGAAGAAAATTGCATTTATCGAAACGTGTGATTTCCTGTTCATCACACTGAAATAAAACTAACAAATTCACACCAATGAAGGCTACCATTCAAAAGCTTTTAACTGTAATATTTTATAATAGCACAATTTTGATTGATGAAGTCAGCAGAAACAAGCTTTTACCTTCCATTTTTAAGAAAGCAGCAGACACTCAAAGCAGGTGGCAGAGAGTAATTTCAGACTCAGTTTCACCTCTTTTCTTTCTCTGTATTAAACACACACACACATATGCAGCTCCGTCAGTGGTGTGTGTCTGTCAAGGCTGGTTTCCTGAGCGGTGCTCGGCACTGCTGATGGATCCTTCACAGTACAACACCTCACACTCTGCCAGTAAAAATAGCCGCAGACTCATACACACGAACACACACACAGTCTGTATCCCACTCAAATTTGCATGCACCTCTACATCTTCATGTCCATGTTGGGTCAGTGTACAAACCAGGGACAAATTCATAAACGCTTAACTGAAACCCAAACTGCTTGAATATATACAGTGGAGAACAAAATGCTAGACCACTGTCTTTTTTTCCCCTTCACAAATTATATGACCAACATATGAGAATAATCCAAATGTAAAATGTACATAAAAAGTAATATTTTTACATTAGTAAAAAAAAGTATCGATAATTAATAATTATAATAAAATTAAATCTTATGTAAAAATCACTTAATAATAATTAAATATACATTCTATTGTACACACACACACACAAACAGAGTAATTTGAAAATGTATATAAAAAGTGATCTAATTTACCCAAAAATTTAACACAGCAACTATTTTATAATCCAATTTTAACAAGTACGTTTTAATCTATAAATTGGTGCATTTTAGTTTTAAATACTCTACCACGCAGCACTGGAGTTTTTAATGTTGTGTTAAGGACCCTTTTGATAAGTCTCTAGCTCCCTCTAGAGGTCACAAACAAAACATCCATAATACTGATCCAGGCCACATAACTTATACCTCTAAGACTTGGATGTGAGGCTTTGATAAACCAAATGAGATCTCATCTGTTTGCTGTTTATGCTGTTGTGTACTCAGTTTGCTAAGATTACAGCGCTCCCCATCCACCCACCAACGGCCCAATACAAACACACAATTCACTTCACACATATAATTACTATTGTCTTTCTTGGTTAAGATAAACTAGAGCCTTGAACTTGTAAACAGGCGAGCCTTCTCTGAAGTGTGTAGCACATAAATGAAAGACTTCCAACAGGGTGGCAAAGACGAGGATCAAAAGAAGACAGGATCTAGTGGTGATATTAATCACTTCAAGACATTCTGCTATACAAAGGTAATAGCAAAGTGCTGTTATACAAATATTTGAATGTGTAGTCATACATAAGCAGAGAACATGGTGTAGCCATGCATTCAAGAACAAAAAAACAGGAGGTCCTCGTACAGAGCCTTGTGGAATCCCATGATGGCTTAAGCAATAAGCACTAACAACGGAACATACACAGTAACCAAACTGTATACACATAAACACACTATTCGTGTTTGTATTATGACAGATCTCGCCAGTGCCTGATGCAGGTTTTTTTTTTTTTTTTTTTTTGGTCTTGCGGTCCACTCCCTTTCTCCAATGTCAGTCTGATTCAAATCATCAAATCAAAGCTTTATTAGCATGACGGCACTGCCAGCCGGGTGAGGTCACTCTAAATAGCTCCAAATAATGGTCAAAGGCAGAACAAACATAAGCTGCTCTTAGTCAGGCGCTCACATAGCCTTTTCATTAGAGGCCTGTGTCAGTCTTTCGGAGGAGCACTCTAAGGCTGATCGGACAGTAAGGGTTAATGCGCTTCCTAACTGAGACTCTGTGAGGATCAGATCTAAGAAAGATGTCCCAGTCTTGCAATCAGAAGGAGGTTGAATTACGTCCCTTTATTGCAGGTCCCAGTACACCATTATGGTCTAAGTTCAGGCCTGGAAAATTCTGCTATGGCGCAAAAAGGGTTAACTCCGAGCGCTTGATTAAGGCACATGGGATTGGGTAGCACAGAGTAGGTTAATGCAGTCTTTCTGAATGAGACACTGGTGTGAGCAGTGTGGCGTGCAGCGCTACACAAACATATGAACATGAACTGCTTCCTTATCTGCGTCTCTATCTGTGTGATCAGGGAAGGGGGAGAGAGAGGGATGGAACGAATGACACATCCATAGGGCTTCAACCATCTAACACAGGGTTCTGTTACCAATGAGAGGAGGCACAGCAAAACAGACTGAGTGGTAGCGGGTATGTGTGTGTGTGTGTGTGTGTGTGTCTGTTTAAAAGCATACAGTACATGAACACAGCAATACAAGTGCATTAAAGGGAATGTGAGTGAGTCTATGCTTGTTTGTGATCTATGTATTCTCTCCCCAGTGGTGACATTTTCTCCATGTCTACCTTGATCGCAGTGCAACTGGGTCAAAGTATGGGTAAAGTATACAGTATATGCTTATGTGACAAGAAAGGAATATTTCAAGTTTAATGCAATTTAAGCTAAGTCGACAGCATATGAAGTATGATTAGTACAAAAATGAATTTAGACTCTTTCCTCATTTCCTTTAAAAAAATAAATAAATAAAAAGCAAAATTGAAAGTTGCAATGAAGAATTAACAATGAAAGTGAATGGTGGCAATTGCAAGGATTTAAAATCAGAAATGTAAAGCTTTTTTATAAAAAGCACTCACATTAATTATTAAAGCATGTTTCATTCATATATAAACATTTTTCACAGTTGTTTTAGTGTCTATGGCTTTGTATTGTCAAAGTTTTAAAAAAAAACTGTTAAATTGGATATAACTTTACACAGAAAAGGTTATTAATCAAAGGTAAGAAAGAAAGAAAGAAAGAAAGAAAGAAAGAAAGGAAAAGAAAAGAAAAGAAAAGTTACACCAGTTGTTTTTTATTTATTTAAAAAAAAAAAGAAATTAATACTTCTATTCAGCTGAGATGCAATAAATTGATCACAAGTGACAGTGAAGGACATTTAAAATTTTATAAAATATTCCATTTAAAATAAATGCCATACAAATGAATTTGATCTTTCTGTTTACTCAAAGAATCCCAAAAGAAAATGTGTTATGGTTTCCACAAAAACATTAAGCACAACAATGTTTCTTCAGCAAATCTGTATATTAGAATGATTTCTGAAGGATTATGTTACACCAAATCCTAGAGTAATGGCTTCAGAAAATTTAGCTTTGCCATTACAGGAATAAACTACTGTAAAACATTACTACATTTTTAATGAAATTAAACAGTAGTGTAATTTTTACCATTATGCCACAAATCCTGTTGATTAATCTTCACTTACTGGACCCAAAATATTCTTTTAAGATTTAGAATTTTGTTGGCCTTGTGTAAAGCACAATGACTCACAAACTGTCCTCTTACCACAATTCAATTTAAAAAAGGATACAAGAATTTAAAAGATGACCGCTGAATAAATAGAATCATTGTTAGAAGAGGAAGAAGGAAAAACAGAGCACAAAAGCTTGGGGTAGATGAAGAGGACACAATATGGGGAAGGTAGAGGCAAATAATATAAGAAAACATTGGTAAAGGGAGAAAGATAGAGAGACAGAAAAAGAGAGAGAGGAAGAGACACATGTGTTATTTATTTCCCGGGTAAACAGAATTCAAGGCAGACATAATCAATAGGAAACTCCAGATTGTAAATAGGCAGCTCTAATAGCCTAAACACTGGGCGCTATGGTTACACAGGCACATCAGCAGCGGTTAACATCGGGAGAGACCAGCCGGGCAGCCTACCCTTATTTACCAATAAAGAGCTCTGATGATAAGATAAACATATAGGAGACAGAAGCGAGGGAGGAGAGGGAGGGGGCAAAGGAGAAAGGGCAGAGCTTTCATCCTCTACTGCAGAGGCGAGCTAGGAGCAAGGAGGCCCGTGTCAGAAGCCATCAGGGTGATGGTGTGCGATGACCCGGCGACCCCACAAGCAGTGGCTCACATCTGGATACGTGCAGTGCACACACGCTGCTCGTAGACCCCCGTATGGTTGCTGACTGGGCTGACTGGCTTTGCATTAAGACCAGAGCCCAGCGCTGTTGGTGGTCAAACTGTTGTCAGGAATCTGCAAGGAAAGGTGTCTGTCTCAGCCAAACAACACACACGGTGATTAAATGGAAAATCTAAACAGATAAACAACATGATTTATAATCAAAACAGCCTGGACAGGGAATCCATGCACTATTATGCCATATTTCAGGTTAAATGCATGTCGAGCGCTATCAACGGCTATGCATTTACAATGGAAGCCTATGTTGAAAACTTTGGCTGACTTTTTTGCATTTTATGTGCATTTCGTGCATCATTCCTGTTACGCAGAACCTTAAAAACCTGTTAAAAAATGACTATACATGTGTTGTATTCATAATTTAAATTGGACATTTTTTATGTATTTATTATAAGTGGATTATTTAGACAACAGGACATAACAATCAATAAAGAGTTAAAGTGTGTTAATGTTCGGTGAGGGATGGAGAGTTGGCTTACGTACTTGTCAATTTAAAGTGATATTTTTTATTTATTCTGTAATTTTATATAAATTTCATTTTATTCTATTAATTTTATTTATTTTAGAGGAATGTTTTAGAGTTAGTCAAATACACTGTAGATTTATACAATTAATACTTACTGAGGAGTATGCTGTTGATAGATACATTTAAACATTCAAATCAAATTAATAAAATTCATTAAATTCATTCAGTTAACTTAATTTTTGAAATATTTTTTTCAGTATATTCGAAAAATGTTCTGCACAGTAGGAAAGGATCCACATACATATTTTTTTCAAAGCTGAAAATGATTTTTTGTGGCAATCCACACTGTATTTAACCCGGACTATTCCTTTTAAGAGACAAGAATGAGTAAATTAATGGATTCCGACTGAAAGACGAGAAAACACTAGATGTTGGGAGCAGGTCAAAGGGACACTGACTGGGTCTGGCCCAGTCATTTGTCTCTGTACAGACTGTTGACTGCAACCATTAATTGCTGGTGTTGTGTTTGTTCAACCCGCCACTTATTTTGCCCTTCGTGCCGTGGAATGCAGGGCCGTGCTGCAGTGAGAGAGAGGGAGAATGCAGCCACGTCTGAGGGGATGAAGATGGAGAGAGGAACGGTGGTGGAGAGGTAATGACAGGGCCATGAAAAGCCAGTGTTTAGCAGGCTAACCACACGAGGCAGTGCTCCTTAACACCAGACACTCCGTCTGCTCGCAACCCAAACCAGTCGGTCCGAGGTTACACTCGCACCTGAGTGTGTATGTTTGTTGCTTTACTAATAACCTTAAAGCTGCTTTTTAAAACAAATGCAGTTCCTAGTTATGTTTTATTTACAAATGAGAGGATTATTGACATACATTAAGAACCATTAAAACATTATTCTGGAATATTCAATGAGTACTAACTCTTGAGGAGACATATGTAAAGGAAGCTAGGTAGGACACTTAAGACTCCATTTGTTTCTCCTTTAATATAATTTCTGTCTGAGAGAAACAGTCGAGGAAAACAATTCCTTCCTATGCGAGTCCTCGGAAATGATTTACAGACAATTTGTAATGAATATGCAGTTGCCAATTTAAAGATTGCGAAACATGCAGAGAGCAAAACAGCTGAGAAGTGTGTGGCTTTCCAGTTTTTTAAGCACTCGTTTGTCCTCCCATTTTTGAAATCACTTTCATTTTACCTTAAGAACACATAAGCGAGCCTCTTTCCATATTTTTTTTTTCTCTCTCTCTGTCTTTGTAAGGTGAAATGGAGACATGGAGCTAAAAGCTCCAGTAGGAGAGTGATCTACTAAACAATTCAACACAGTGCGGGCGCAGCAGGAGGCCTCTGTCATTCACTCCGCTGTGCCTCTTTCTATGTTCAGCCGTGTATGTGTTGTGCGGTTTCAAATGCCTCGGTACACCTTAATAAATAGGCCTTTGAAAAGTAATAATCAGCAAATGTCCTCCTGACTATTTATGTAAATATACAGAATTCAACTAAAACACTATTCCTGACCCAGTGTTGAATTTTATCACACTGCTCAAAGAAAATTACAAAATGTTACATTCATTGTAACTGCAGTTATATGAAAAACTATATGTAGAAATGTTTACATCACTATGGCTATGTTCAGTATAGCATACTAGCATACCAGTATTTTATCTGCAATTTTATCTACAATTTTCTGTATACACAGAATAGCTGAAAATGTGCGGTATACATTGCAGAATGCACAAATTATTGTATCCCACAATGCAAACCCTGCTACAAAAAACAATAGAAGCCCAATAGAAACCATCACAGAAAATCAAATGGTTTCCATTAAAGTACCATTATGAACCATTTTTCCAGTAGAACCATTACAAAAATCCTTTTTGTAGTGTGTTTTGGGTATGTTTCCAATATGATTTAACATTCCACCAACAGAATCTATAGTTTTCAATAAAACCAATAAAATTCCCATTATAACCATTAAATCCATTACATTTTCTATTGTGTTTTTGGCAGGGTTATTGTTTTTTTCCAACAGGGAAGCATCTGATTTGGCCATTCAGTTTCCTTATGATAGATAAACCAGACGTAACAATGATTTTTTTTTTCATTCATAAATTTAAAATTTTTTTTATAAATATAATTTAAATTACACATTTAGAACTATAGATAATAATTTAAAAATGTAAATAATTATACATTTATAACATATAAACAATCTCTTTCGCGTCTCAGTAAATCGGTCTGCCAAAAGTGAATATTTATTTACACAATTACGGATTAAAAAAAAAAAAAAAAAAGCAAAATGTCCTCATTTATGTCAAAAATTTCTGTCTGTATTGTAGAAACATGTCAAAGTGCTTAAACCTACATACAGATCTGCGGTTCTATTGCATTGTACAGAGAAATGCCATAGCAATGTAGTAAGCCCTGCCAATTAGCCAAACCTCTCCATGCGTCTCTCAAAACGTCCTGTGTTTAGAATGAAAAGCGCTGGCTGGCCCCTCTCCCACGTATTCGCTGACTGCTCCGATACAACATCATGTACACATAAACATTCATATTTCCCCCCGAACACATACACACACACACATAAACACAGTATGGCAGTTATATTTGGGTGCTTCACATTGTCCAGACGACACACTGTCAGAGAGTGAAATGAATGGCTGTTTATATTAGAGCCTTGGTTTAATGAATTAACCAGCTGCCTGGCCGTGTCAAAACAGGGGCTCATACAGAACAGACACCCTGCGCCGAGCCCCTTTACCTCTCCTTGCTCTCCCTGCAGACAGTAGCACACCGTGATTGCGTCCTCGGGGACCGGCGAAAACAAGATGCCCAATGCCCCTTCGAGGATTTGTGTTCATTTAGAAGAAGGCATCTGGCAAAGTGTCGCCCCACTCTTAGCCCCATCACTACCGCAGTTTTCTGACTCTCCCTCTCTCTGTTTGCCTGTGCGTGTGCCTCCATTTTTCAGAAATTGGCACGTTTAAACAAATGTATACAAGCAGTGGGAGTCACAAGACTGGCTCTGTTATTTGCACAAATTTTAAGGTGTTCTCCGTTGCCCACCCTCTCTCCTCTCTCCTTCTTTCTTAGTTGACTTTGCCACACTAACGTGATCTCTATCCCCTTCCTTCAGTAACTCACTTGTCATCTCTCCATAAAAATCTATGATAAATATCCCTGGTTGGGGTGTGTGCGCGCAGTGGATGTTGTGGTTGTGACAGACGGCCATAGGGAGCAGAACTTCACCCATTGCCTGAAGATAGACAGGAGCGAACAGATGGAGAGAGGTTTCAGAGAAGAGAGTGTGAAGTTTTTATTTTTTTAAGCAGTTGCATAAACTTTGGAAATCATTTAGGTCACTCTTTAGTCTAGATTTGACATCCTCTGAAGAAAATGTGAGTGGCGCTGAGATATTCAAAACTCACCTCCATGATGCTAGACTAGGTTGATACGGCTTTGTTAGGTGGTTGTTAGTTCATCCAAGTCAAAAAATGCTATCGTCTGCTATTCTCATCTCTCTGTATGACTCAAATCACTCTTGTAATGCAAGCAGGCAAAAATCACCTCTCCTCAATAAGCCACGCAAATTGTAAAAAACAACTTTTTTTTCTGGCAAGAACATATACAAAAAAAGTTTTATCTAAAAAAATATGACATTTAAAGTGCTCAGGATCTGTAGAATTCAGACATTTTAGTAAAGCGTCCATGTTTTTTCTCTAGCATCAACACACTTGTGTACCAAATGCATCTCCAGCATTTACGCTCTCCAGCGTCTCGAGCATTTATCTAAATGACCGATAATAGCCAGTTACTACATTTAAATCTCTCTGTTCAGTCTCCTTTGTTTTCCTGTTCAGTTTCTCTCTATATGCCTGCCCTTTCTTTCCGCCTCTGCAGACTCCTGCAGGGCCTGGTTTCCTCAGTCCTGTTGGGCTTTGTGTGGTCCAGGCTAGCATGTGTGTGTGTTTGGGAGGGGGCTGAGATTGCTGTAATTACCCAGTCATACCTGTTCATTAAGCGCACAGTTGGACCCTCGCTCATAAGCATTTAGAAACCAATTGAAGCAACGCGGGCCATTAACAACTCCTGCACTATAAGAGACGGAGAGCGGGGAAGAAAGAACGAAGAGGAGTCACCATAATGATAAAAGATAAATGGCAGAAAGACATTGTGTGCTAATCACACAGGCCTCTTCTTTATCCCAGCAAGTGATGCAAAAGAGAAAAAAAAGATGGTACTAAAGAGAGGAAAGAAGAAGGATAAGGAACAGTATGGAGAAAAAGAGAGTTAAAAAAACAAGACCAGAGGAGAGGAGAGGAGAGGAGAGGAGAGGAGAGGAGAGG
>SCHK01236277.1:1794-16018 GCA_004124795.1 Poropuntius huangchuchieni
TGTTTAGCACATGGAGTACAAAGTATACACCAAAGTACATATCACATGTACTGATGTACTAGGTATGAATAAAATATTGTACTTTTGTTAAGTGTTATAATCTCATTGTTTAAATATGCTACAGTTTTAAGTCAAATATCCAAATATAATACCTACTTTGGACAGTTTTCCTTCAGCAACAAGGCCTCAAGCAGCTCTAGTCTCTAAATGTAACCACATTTAATGAAGCCTTTCAAACGCCTAAAATGTTGCACACTATGTAACATGTTTTCTTCACTGAAACCCACACTAAACTAGAAGGCTTACATTAAAACCAATTAAGTCTACACTTCAAGCCAGCTTAAGCAATGTGTATTTCGGGCTGCATGGAGGAAATCCTGACATAAAAAATCTGATCAATCAATCAATCAAAAAAAAAAAAAAATTCAATATCAACAAACAAACAATCAAGCAATAACAACATAAAATTGCCCATAGAGTCAGAATATTAATTCTAAAATTTTAATTTTTAACTTTGTCTACTGTGAGTTACGGCTGGACCCTCTGCCTCCAAAATCGCTCGAAGCGGGTTTCTTTCCTAGCAAAATGGAAAAGTAGGAATGTAGCTGTAGTTGAGGATTGGAACGCTTTTTTTTTTTGAGCGAGGACGTTATACGCCCGTCGCTTCGATCCACTCATAAATGCCTTTCCATGCCAAGCTTGATTTGGCCTCCTTTGGAACTATTTTCATTGGAGGAGAAGAAATATACGTCGCTATCCAAATTTTCTTTAAATGTAAGTTACTGGATATTAATTACTTGTCCAAGCCTGTTTCTAGTATAAAAAGCAATATCACACTTCGCAATCGACAAGTTATGTCAAAAGGGCTGTGATTACCTGCAGCCGGTTGCCTACCGTCCAATCACAACCGATTCCCGTAGGAATCCTCGATTGATATCGCTTAGAAAGAAATGTAATTACATAGTTTTTAATTTGAAGCTTAACAACTCTGACTATAAACGTCTAAATAAATAGGGAGAAAATAAAAGTTTTTTTCTAAGGGAAAATTTGAGCAAAAAATCAAAAACAGCAAAAATAGCTTCCATGTTATTGAAGCATATTGTTCTTATAACGTGCATTAAAAATGCCATGGTAACCACAATTTCTGCTAAAATACCATAATTTGTACTGTAAAACCGCTACAAATTATGCTGAGATTTGATTCAAGTAGCTAAATTACTTTTAGAATCGTTATTTGCTTATTTAAATACTTCGCTTTACCACAGTTTTACTGTAGCTAGTAATGAAAACTATGGTTGGCATGGTAAAAATTTGTAAGAGTTATTAAGCTGTTGTCGATTTTGTTCTCTTACCTTACACGGTGGAGAGAGGCTCTTGGAGAGCGAGTCAATCCTGGCGCTGTATTCAGTGAATTTCTTCTGATACTTCAGCGCTGTCATCTGAAGCTCGTTGTGAACCGCCGACAGCTGAGCCAAAAGTGATTTCTCTCGTTTAGTCGATTTGAGAGCTTGTTTCTTCAGCTCCTTATCCAAGCTGACAACTTTCCCTTGCAGCGCGCCGTTGTGCGCTTTGAGGGCTTTCAAACAGCAGTGGTTGTCCAACTTCTGCTCCTTATGAGTGAGCATCAATCCGCATCCACTCTCGCATATCCCGACCGCTCTGTAATCACACGACTCACGCATGTGAGCATCCATATCTTTAAGGTTGAGCACTTCGCTGCAGCCCTTATTCCTACATTTGGCAGGGGAATAATCGCACATCTCCGCGTGCTCCGCCAGATGCTGAAGTTTGACGATCTTCTCGCAGCCCCGCGCGTGATTGTCACATTTAATGTCTAACTTTAATATTAAGTTTTTCAGAGGGAGGACGTGGTTGAGCTCTTTGGTGGAGATCCTTTGGCATTTGACCGGGCAGCTGCTCTGCTGGACGACCCACGGCAGCACGCAGCCGGCGCAGAAGACGTGACCGCACGGGGTAGTGAGCGGATCCTCCAAAACTTTATTACACAAGTTGCATTTGAAGTCTGGGTCCACAGCCCCCTTGAAACGATCCAACTCAAATCCCATTTTAAAAAAAAAAGGGAAAATCCAAAACGGAACCGGGACTCCCACAGAATAGCACAGGGGTTTAATCGCTAAGTCATTAGAAGAGCTCAGAGAAACTGAGTAGACTAGTACAAGCACTTCTACTGACTGAACTAATTGCCTGAGACTTCCTATGGGGGAGAGAAGTGTTGCAGATTTGGGTACCGTAACGATCTGAAGAACTGCGCACTCAGCGAAGTTAAGCCAAACTTTAAATGTATGAAAGTTGTTCGCTAGATAACATTCATACAGAAATATAGTGCAAGCGTACTTTTCAAGTGAAACACTTTAGAAAAAACTAAATGCTAAAACAGTAGATTTACACAGAAACCATGGCTAGTTGTCACATTTTTATATATAGGCTATAGCTATATATTTATAGATTTTTTTCGGAGTGGGATTATTTTTGAAAGTCATTAAATTAATGTTAAATATGAATTTAGAAAAAAAAAAAAAAATTATACTCTGTTTTTACATTATTTACACAGAACCAAACATTATCAGATCCAGATTTTTTATATTTATTTAATATTTTGTATTATTTTGTATTATACTATGCCAGTTACTATAAGTTGTTTGCACCCTTGTTATTCTTATTTTGTGAAATATTTAGCATTATTTGTGTGCAGATGCCACTTGGTTTGATGTTTTATTTAATGCAATGACATTCATGCATTTTAAATGTGGCTTAAGCATCTAAATACTTTTTTGGACGATATCAGATATACTTTTTAGATATAATTCAGAAATGTATTTAACTAAAAAAATACACACACAAACATAAATAACAATAAACCTGCCATTAGAAACATGTTTTGTGTGTTTATGCAGCTGAGAAGCTCAAGCAAGATTACAGATTTCAAATTCTAAAAGCCCCAAAGCTAAAGATGCTGCTTCACATCCTCTCGGTTTGCATGAGTGGCCAGTGATGCCTCTTAGGCGGAAAATAATCATCTGTCTGAACTGTTTTCTGATAAGTAAATGGGAGCTTGTGAGCGTATGATTTGCCTAAAAATGTGTATTTGTGTTCAGTGTGTTTTGTGTATAGAGAAACCTGGAGTTTAAATACAGCTCATTTAAATAAGGACATTTTCCATCTCGGTAGGAAGTAGCATGGTCATAAAAGCATTTGAATTGTAAATGACTGAGAGCCACAGACAGGGTCACTGGCAGCTATGTGCAGTGAGGGGACAAGAAAGGCCTTTACTTTTGCAGCTTAACTATCCTTTGTGAACAGCATGCATCTCTCCTGCTATTGACTGATCTGAAGATGGGAAATTCTTTTCATCAATATTCTGTGAAATCAAATTTCATCGCTGTGCCGTGACATAGCGATTCAATCCACATGTGCATTATTAAATAACAACTCCCAAGTTCATTACTGACTCCAGGGTATGGGAGAAAATGAAAGAAAAAAGTAACATTTGCAATCACGCATAAATTTGTGTCTTTTTTCTGGTCTTCAGATGAAAATCTGTAGTTCAGAAAAACAAATGTCAGAGGAGTGGCTCAGTAATTTAATATTGGCACTAATAGAAGTAATCCAATCATTACTTCAAAGGAGTCAAAGATATTGAATATCACTTTCCCGAAATGTACAGCCAACACTAATTAATTTATCTTCCAGTTTTTTTTTCTTTTCTCAAGAAGTTGAGAAAAACAGTACTGGCAAATTGTCAAGTATTATACAGATATAAAAACAAATAGATATTTTTTCAAAGTCAGTACAATGTTGATCTTGATGTAGTATCATTAAAGTCTCAGCCTTGATTTAACCACCTGCCAAGCTATTATTCAAATGATCATGTGCAACCAGATAATTACATTACAGATGCAGTTTGGATACACATCATTACGTTGTAATACGAAACATCTAAAATAAACAATAGTCACTGAAGTGCACTTACCAAAAACATAATCCTTGTAAATTAGGAAAGAACTTGAGTCTTGTTTATTTGTTGGCCGTGGCAGAGAACTCAGATGACTTAGATCAAGTAATGCAAGGTTAAAAATAAAGATCATTTGTGATAAGATTTGATCTAGCTCTTAGACTCCGGGCTGTATTGGATGTTACTGAACCATTTCTCATGCTGTACATTTCTTCCATCTTAGCTCACATGTCTAGAGTCTTTCACCCCACCCTTTTGGATCTAATGAACTTGAATATTTAAGTCAAAAGAGACCCTCAGACTTCTGCAGTGGCAGTTTAAAGTATTATAAGATATGTTGCATCTTTTCATAATGCTTGATGGCATACGAGAGTGTATCTTTTTAGAGTGCTTTTTGTTATATTAAAGAAGTAGAATAGGCTTAGTAAAACAATGCATTGGTTGTTTGCACTGAAAAGCTGTTATTAAAGCATTGTCATAAGTTGCAATAATTTTCTAAATTCACATGATGCTAGTTAACCCACTTCTTGAGCTTTTTTCTGTTATTGTGCAACTTTGTATAAGACTTTATTTCCTTATGGAAACAAATCTCCTGCTTTTAAATCAATGAAAAGACTGAGAATTCTATATAGTGTCTATATAGTGGATTCCCTATGTAGAAAGTCATAGGCTTGTAATTGCCGAAGCCTTTACCTAATGTAGAGGGATACAGAAAGATCTACCTTTCTTTAGATGAGGGCTTCATTTGGAGCTTTGGATGCCAGCCATACTGCAGTCATCACCACTCTGCTATAGTGATGATATGTCAAGAACATGAGGGCGATGTGGGATTGCGGGATCTTGTAAAGACTAATTGCTTTTCTGGATATACGTTTTCATCCTGCATTGCGACAGAGTTGCTATCAAAGGCAACGAGTGAAATGAAACATTTCTTAAGCTATTTTTTCTTTATCATCATACCTTTATTGCAATCAGTTGTAAACACATGGTCTATGAAATGCATCTGCTTATACTGTATGCATTGATGCATTTTCAGATTTTCTTTGATTTCGTTTGCTCACTTGTGCACACTGTTACACATGACTACATGCATATGAGTCAGTTAAATTTAGTTGAAAGCAACTGGACTTCGTTATCCATTCGTTTTATTTTATTAGGTCTGTAGCCCTCTGCCATTGACCCCAATCAGAGACTGTTAGCGGTGAGCCCATGTTGTGTCCACCTGAGGTTGAAACACAGATGTTTCCTATAGTCTGCTGCTTTTTCTTTGACATTCCTTTATATTCTCGTACCAGTTGCAGTTTATTATAAAATGTCTGGCAATTGTCTGTGAAGTTTTTCAGTCACCCGGTTCATCGTAGAATCAGTTGAAAGGAACCAGTACAGTAACTGGCTTATAGGATTACTGTAGTTCACCCAAAAATGAAGCACTGTTCCTGCATTCTTCGTGGATCTTTTTTAGGGTCTTTATGCTTAGGTTGTGTATTTTGTTTTGCAGTGGGAGTTAGACAAGTCTATGCAGATCTTATGGTGACCTTGTGATCTTGTTCTTGTGAACTGGTAAGGAAATGGGCCTTGATGCAACACATGCAAGGCCACACTCGTCTCCTGGAAGATGTCGATGACAGATGGTGTAAGCAAAACGTATGACAGCAGAGTGCTCACCTTTATATTTTTGTGTTTATATATGGAGCAAGGAAAATCAGCTCAGAAATGCAATGTTAAAATGAATTCAATGTTTAAAAATACTTATACTTGTCTCTGCACATTAAGCTGGGATATATAAGTAAGCCAAAGGTTGATTTCCCCAAAAAGTGTAAATACTGTTATTCCTTGGTGTTTTCAAAATATTGCTCTGTTTGTTTGAGAATCCCAAGCAGCCTGCACAGCAACAGTGGCACAACCAATGACCTGAGTCTGGGGCGGGGCCTTCTGATTGCGTAACCAAGATTTAACTGTTTATCTTAGTTTATATCACGAGTGGTTGCCCAACAAATTATTGTATACTGAATTTGACTTTCAAAAATACTCTTATATAAAAAGGCAGTACATTTGTCCACCTTATTTTTAACATAACAGAGAGTGCGACCATTTGTAACTTGAATGTACGAGGCTACTGGTGTCACTTGCTTTCAGCTATTTTAGCTGCTTGATACTACAAATTGGTATTTGTTGTTCTTGTAGTTATTTACCTATAGCAGTTAATGAATTGGAAGTCTTGCACATTCACAGAAAATATTAGTTGCACAATACGAAATAAGGTGGATATCTTCATTTAGCTTATCTAGTCAACACTAATAGCAACGCAGCCCCTAAAACATACATTTGTTGGGATAGCTGTGAACATTTACTAATGTGAACGATATCAGGTACAATAATTTGCACTTTGTATAAAGAAATAAAAACACGTGGTGTTGCCTTTTGTGCCAACCACTTGCTGACAGTGCAAATTCAAAATTAAATTCAAAATACATTCTTTGTGGAAAGACCAATACTGATCCAAAACTAACCCGATGTAGAGGGTGGTTAGCAGACAGCTGTGTTTTAGAGAATAAGAATGAGGGGAAAAGATGAATAGCATCCTTTATTCCTTAGAGGGTTTAGCGATGAACTTCAAGTCAGACACAGAGATGACATAAGTTTTATGTTGGTCGACTTTAGTGTTGATGTAATGCAGGAACACAATAGGTCCTGGAACTCTGGGACCTCCTCCACAATATCTTTCATCGGCGGAGTGGGTCTGCATTCGATCTTGTATTAAATGCTTTTGGCAACTGAGCTAGCGAAGTGCATTAGCCATAGAGGTTCCCAAATAACAAGTGTGTAATATTAGAAACAGATGACTTCTTTTACAAAGCGGACGACCCCAAGTGCTTAAAACAGAGCAAAATAAGAAAAACAACTAAAGACTGTGGTGTTAAACAACATTGTTTTGGTACATCCCTGAGACACAAAACAGAAAGAATTGATTAGGCTTGTTTTACTGTGTGGTCTTGCATCTGCTTCTTTTTGATTGAACTGATTTCAAAGTTCAGCTTATTATTCATTACACTAGGCTAACCCTGAATCAAAATAAGGTTTGTTACAAAAGCTTACAGTAATGTTCCAATGCTTTTTTGGAAGTCAGCTGTTAAAAATCTTTATAAAAAGTACAGTTCTGACTCTAAAAACTGATTAGACAAGCCACATGTGATGGCGTCATAAAATAGCCAGTGACTGCACATGATTTAAATTATACAAAGGGCTCCGAAAGTCTGAGACCACATTGAAAATGTGGTACTTTTCATTTAAACCTGGAAATAAACAGAGTTTAAAAAATTTTAGGGTTTTGAAAAATTTAAAACAAGGAAAGGTTATGGCTTAAAATGAATAAGAAGCATATTAGATTCTGAAGATTCAAGTTATGTTGATTAATATAATTTATAATGTAAATTGTTCCTAAATTAACATATTGCCACACTTTATAAAATCAGTAAAACACGAGAGACCACTACATACATTAAAACGAACCCTTACTGCTTTATTTATTGTCTTGTTGATTTATTTTAACCTTCAGATCTGGCCCTCACAATGTTTTTGGTATATTATCATCCACATGTTCTTTAGGCAGTTGGAGATGTTTGAGTTGGAAGCTGATCCTTATGTTTGGTGGCTACAGCAGAGACCTGAGAGGAGGTGATAACACCATTGGAGTTAGACGTGTCTCGTCCTGATGAAATGAGCGGTGAAAGTAAGTAGCTGAGCTTTAATAAGTGATGAGGAGTCAACAGGAAACCATTCTCGCATTGTGCTGCGAGCTAGTGTTGAATTAGAGGAAACCATTATACTTAAATGTGCTTATGGGACACAATGCCTTCATAAAACATTCATCAGCTAACATTATATTTTATCTTCATAGATTTTTTTTTTTTGCCTTTTGGGATCACCTTTGTTAAAGGCAGGAAGGCTACCTACATCTATATGTAAAAACCATTAGGTCTGATATTAAATAGTTTGGCATGTGTTTCGCTGTGTCTCCAAGGCTTAACATAATCTATGAAACAGATGGAATGACCTATTCACAAACTCCTGCATCTTTTTGTGCACCTTTGCATTCTGTAATTTGTACTTATAGTGGTTAAAGTTTATGCATTTAACAGACCACATTTCCATTAAATGACTGTTAGAAATAACAGAATACAACCAGAATTCCAGGTTTAAATATTGTGCAAGGTAGACAGAACCAGGGAGTACAAGCCTGTCAAACCCTGAACATCTTCTTATGAACTAGTATGTCCAAATGTTGCTCAATCTTAAGTCACAAAGGGGGTTAAAGGGAGGAACAGGATCAGCGTCAAGTAGAACCAGTTTTCCACAATGAGCCTTGGACCACTGCCTAAAGGACATTGAGCATTCGAGAACAATCTTATGTAAACAACACAAACATTGTCTTTGTTATCCTTGGTTTTGTCCTGGAGGGAATGAGATGTCAAAGAGCATGTGTGTTTATAAGTGTTTCAGCTCTGAGGAGCCATAAAGCTTCTTTCATCATGTTTACATAGCTCGGGTACTGGTGCAGCATCTCAAAGAATCTTTAACAGCTATTCACAAAAGAGAATATTCTCCTTTATTTTTTAGTGCTCAGATAAATGTCATATTTATACAATTTAGACAAATTCTGTTAGCAAACATGAATAAACAATCTGGCTCAAAGGCTTCTGAGTGCATGAAAACAAAAGCATGCAGTTAACTAAAGTCCTAGTGGGCAATATTAAGTGTAATGCTCAGCTGCAGTGCTGTAGTAGTGGCTCACAGCAGTATAATTTAATCAGCACGGAAACAAGGCAACAGTCTGCCTGAGTAACATGAGGATCTAATCGGAAACAACCCTGCTCTAATTATCCATTACAAAAATAATGAGCTGAAGTCATGACCATTGTTACTGTCCCTTGCGGGAAATTCTTTGGCAGGTCAGGCTAAATATAAATTGGCTATAGCAACAAATAAATGACACTTACAATATGTCTATCTGTTTGTAATAAGGATACCTGAAAAAACATTTTTGGGTTAGATAACACTTCACAACAGATGTGTTGCTAAAACAGAATTTCCACTACCAAATGCAGCACTGAGAAGTTCACCTATACAGTTTGTCATAAGGGTCATAAGTTGCCTTTTGTGCCCCTCATAAACATAGAGAATGAATATGTTGCAGGCTTCAGGTTTTACTGTTATTAAAGGCATTTTTAGATTGTTGACTTGAAAATGACATTTTCAAAACATTTACATTTACAAAAGGTTATATTAAAAGTAAAAGCTGTGTACATATTTATTTAAATTAGACTATTTTAATTTATTATAAAGGAATATTTATATTCCAATGTATTAAATTGATTCATTTCTACCCTTTTTTCTAATAAAATGCTTAATAACTTCTGGATGTCTAAAAGCAATTATATTTTCAAAATGAAAACACACACACACACACACACACACACATACACTTCATAGAATGACCTATGCAATGTACAGTATCATACACCACATCACAGGTTTCCACTTTCTTCCTTTCTAGTCATTATCTGAACTCATTCTAGTCATTATCTGAACATTTCTATTTTCTCAAAGCACACTTTAAGTAAATCTTTTCATTTTTAGGTGTGGTCAGTGTCCTCCTACACTCTGTAAAAATTATGGTACACTGCAAGGTCGTGACCACCGTGGTGCATTCTGGGTACTTCTGGTCTATTGTGGCTTGGAGTAGCTATCAGCTCTGTGAGTGGAGGGTTCCTGACAGGAAGATGCCTCAGAGGCAAATACCTGGACTCCATCTTCTGCTTTCCTCTTGCCATACCTCAGAGATAGTGATACTTTCCTCTATACGCAGCACAAAGTACAAAAACAAACAACATACCAGGCACGAAGAGAATTTCCATTTGCTGTCTGAATACAAAGTTTGCTTTATTTATTTATACAACAGTTCCTTCTGGTCCTCGAGTCTGATTGGCTGAGAGGAGTGTATATTCTAGTGATATCGGAACTCCAACTGTTTCACTGTTTGTATCACTCTGCTTGCAGTATTTCTCATAGCGTTTGTCATTGCAAATGCCCACATTCACTATAATAGTTATTTAGACTTCAAATATGCAGTTTGCTAGTAAAGATAAGGTCTGTTTGTATGTATCTCTCTCTCTCCTTAAAAGAAAATGTGAATGTTTGCAATGGCATAGGGATGTTAAAATGTAATACAAAAATTGACTCTGTGTTGTTTTTACTCAATTTTGAGAGCTCATTGCACTTTTAACCCAACTTGAAGATTTCACCTGTAAGCCTGTCTGAACTTTTCACTTGTCTGTAAGTGTGAGACTGTCACACAGCTTCATGTCCCCTCCAGATAATCAGATTGACATATAGTATGTACTTGGTGTGCACTATAGTGCACTATTATATTCTGATCATTTGCGTCAGACATCTCATCACCTTTTATGAAGCACTGGTGAGCATATGGGCTCATAGAAAGTGGTTCATCCTTTCCAGACCACATAAACAGGAAACATTAACAGCATGTAAGCATGTCCTCCCTGCTTGACGTCGTATTTTCTTGTTTTATTTACTCATTTTAGTGAGTAGCGAAATGCCATTCCTGCCAGTTGCTATGAGGTGAACGGCTATTAAATGTTTATCGTAAGGCTAAATTGTAGCAATACAAACTAATAATTCTGTGACATGAGGTTAGAACTGTTTTACTAAAAACAGACAGGTATATGGTTTAGTGTGTTCATAATACTTACAGGAAGCTTTCCTCCCGTACAGTTGTGTCCACTAATGTGCCTCATATGCTTTTAAATGTAAACATACCAACATATGGTAAAGTAACTCAAGCATAACATCTGCGGTGGATTAAAATTGCTACAACATCAGCTGTGAGTGAACGCAAGTGATTAAATAAGACTAATTAAGAGATTAAAGGCTTTTTAAGATCTGCGCTAATTAAGTTGTAGGCCGTGATATTGCGAAATATTGTACTGTCTGCACGTAAAACGGAGACCACAATAAATAATTGAAGAATTAAATACCACTGTTTTCCGGTTTTAATGAATCTTCAATTAAAGTCTTCCTCACGATGACAATAAAAATAAAAGCAAAACAGCTGAGCTCCAAGCTAAAGCATTTATGTCAGGGGTTAGGGACATAATATCTGGGGCATGAAACATCAAAGGCATGGAGTTTAGCAAGAAGGATAAAAGCTTCACTAATCAGCTAACATTGCAGACCACAATAAATTCTTGACTCACTGCTGAAAGAAGGGATCATATGGTCAATGAGTGTAAATAAGTGTAAATTCTATGCATTGGGCAATAACAATGAACTATGATTCTATAGTGGGGGATATTCTATGATGATCTATGTCTTATTATGCATTAATTTATCCATTTGCCATTGAAATTATATGAGTAACATCATTTATTTATTTATTTATTTATTTTTTTTTTTTTTTGGAACTCTGAATTCTGAAACAGGCAAATTTAAAAATCTTAAATGAATAGTTTAGCCAAATATGAACATTCTGTCATCAATTACTATTGATGACATTTCAAACTTGCATAATTTTTTTCTTCTGTGAAACACAAGAACAGAAAGATAGTTTTATAACTATTTAAGAAGTACGCACAGTGAAAGGGGGTCTTCAAAATATCTTTTTTTCTTTTTACAGAAGATATTAGTGCATATATGTTTTAAACAATTTAAGGGAAAATAAATGATGACACTTTTTTGACTTTCCCTTTAAAGGGATACCCAAAAACGAAAATTCTGTCATTAATTACTCACCCTTGTGTCGTTCCAAACCCGTAAGACCTTTGTTCATCTTGGAAACAAAAATTAAGATATTTTTGATAAAATCCAAGAGCTCTTTGACCCTCCCATAGACAGCAAGGCTACTACCATGATCAAGGTCAAGAAACATAGCAAGGACATCGATAAAATAGTCCATGTTACATTAGGGTTCAACTGTAATTTTATGAAGCTACGAGAATGCGCTTATGTCTGCTTCACGGAAGTAAGCACATGTGTTGTGATACTCTCTTCACAATGGCGGCGCGTCACAGCATAAGGGATGAGGAGTAGAAGAGCTGTTGAATAAAGTCGTTATTTTTGTTTTCTTTGCGCACAAAAAGTATTCTCATAGCTTTGTAAAATTACAGTTGAACCCTGATGACACATGGACTATTTTACAGATGTCATTGATTGTGGTAGTAACCTTTCTGTCTATGCAGGGTCTAAAAGCTCTCTGATTTTATCAAAAATACTTTGATTTATGTTCCGAAGATAAACAAAGCTCTTACGGGTTTGGAACTACATGAGGGTGAGCAATTATTGACAGAATTTTCATTTTTGGGTGAACTAACCCTTCAAGGCATGTAAACCCAAAAGCAGTAAACATGTCCATTCATTTATTTGTTAAGTGGCCCTTTTGGAGTTTATTGTACAATAATGGCTGACTGACTCTCCATATTGCCACACACTTGTCCACAAATAACATGGATGCTGACTGCAGCATCTTCATATTCTGTACAAACAGATAGAAAAAAATATTTTCCAGATTAAAAAGAAATACCTATTTTTAGGACACTTCCGAGAGCCCAAAATGTTTAAACAGGACCAGCTGTGTTTTTATGGATTACACATTTGGTAAGCAAACATTTGGCCAGGGCTCTATGTAGTAGTTAATCTTGGTTTTTGTAGCTCTGATTCCAGGAAGGTTTCATTATTATTTTCCAATTAGGCTTGTCTATCTGTAATTTGCCTTTTTTCTGTACAGCACAAATTTCCAATTAGAAACATAATTTATCCAGGATTGGTACAGTAGATGGAAAATCTTTAGTGTCTTCCAGTTTGGCAGTAGTATTATCTTATTCCCACTCCTCCACCATTTTTAGCATGCTAAAGACATTTGACAGTAAACCACAAAGGATAAAGAGGAAAGATCGCAAAGCCCAGTGGTCAACCCCTTTCTCATTAACCTCCTGGATGCTCCCCAGCAATAACTTAACATTTCCATGGTTGCTTAGTAATGCAAAACCAACCATACAAAACAGAGCATTCAAATCATTAAGGCATTTGGGAGGAAGATGAGGCCAGTTCAGGAAGTGGCTGTGCTCACATATCATTTCTATACGTTTAATTACAGAAGAAATATATCATCTCTTGGTGAAGGAACATAGATAAGTCAAATATATTGCATTCTATTCGACACTTTAACTAGTTCTGCAAGTATCTTCAGATTTACTTAGAAAAACAGCTATTTACAATACAACCAATCAGCCTGGGATATGTTTCCCGAAAGCATTGTGTGCAGATCATGGAAACCACTGGCATCATTGAGTACAAACTGTTATACTAAATTTCTATTTGTTATACTCTATTGGTTTTCTGTAATCATGAGCTGAGGAAGATGCCATTCAACAGTAACAAAGAAAAGTCCCAAAAAATGCAAGTCTGGATGACCTACTGCTGTTTTTATCCTACACTCTCTGTACTGAGCAACTACCGAGACTCTTCAAAGTGGCTGTCGATTGAACTAGTGCCAGAAGAAGCTTTGGGTTTTTCCAGCTAAACCAAGTGGCAGTGAGGAGTAAACCTCTGACCCAATAGTTTGTAAACTGTCCTTGCCACATGAGTTCAGACTTGCAGCTGGAACACAATGGTGGCTGTGAGGACATGACTGGTCAATCAGAAATCCTTATGCTTACTGTACGTACAACAGGCCTGAATCAGAATATGACCAAACTCATGAGTTTCCTGGATACAGATAGAAACATACATGCATCACAGTACCATTCTATTGCTGTGATTTTTCTACACATGTATTTTTTTCTGTCTAGTATATTGTTTAGCATGCAAGGGAAGTAAGCAGGCACGGACTGGACATCGGGCAAACTGGGATCATTTGCGGTGGCCTGGCAGCTGATTTGGCCTGCTGCCCTGTTTTTTCCCGCTTTTCCTTTACCTTTATTAATATTATTATAATTGTCTGTCAAATGTACTAAAGTGATTATTTCCGAATTCGCCATTCAATAATAAATCTCTAATAAACCATGAATTGGTTAGTTGTGACTGGCAACGTGACTGGATTTTGGCAACGTGACTGGAAATGGATTCGATCTAAATAATCAATGCAGGAGAGTCGAGAATGGAGTGGAAATGCCCAGGTGCAGCATATAGGCAAAAATACGAGACTGTCCTCAAAGAAAATACGACCCAATTTTACGT
>SCHK01236454.1:0-10487 GCA_004124795.1 Poropuntius huangchuchieni
TTTTGATTTTTTGCTAATTGCAATGGTTACCATTTTCTATTTTTCACAGTGTGATTTTTGGTGAATTGTTTATAAACCAGGTATGTTCATTTTGACCCACAAACATCATAAAATTATAGTATATGGAACCCAGAACAATTAAAAGAACAAAAACATACAAAAATATATTGTTCCTGTTTTTAAATTCACAAACTAGTATTGAAAATTATTAAGAGTCAAAACAAACATACATTTTGCTCACTCGAATATATCCAAATGTGTAATTTCCAGCTACTTACTCATGATGCGGCGAGTCCAGTTGAATTTGTAGTAAATGAAGGGTACATATAAGAGAAGACCACCGACTATGAAAATTGTGCAGTAAAGGTATTCCCACTCAGGCTTGTCTATGATGGGAGCAAGAACCAAATAACAGGACACAATCACCACCAGAGCAGGGATGACTATCGGCACCTGAGAGAAACAAAAAGCAAACATTATGTTGGGTAGCTATTTTACAATAGATTTACCATAAATCATAACATAACTTGCTATATTAAAAAAAAAAAAACTCAATTTTAAAAACTTTAATGTTCATAATTTTGAAAATTTGCAAGTCGCTTTGGATAACAGCATCTGTTAAATGATTACATATAAATGCAAACATTGTAAAAGGTGTGAAAGTTTTTTTAATCACTCCGCATAATGAAGTGTCACTCTAACCTTGACAGGTCTCTGAAGATCCTTCCTAGTGAATCGCATAACAATGAGCACAAGACATGTGAGGCCATAGAAAACCCACTGAGCAAAACTGAAGTAATTGATCAGAGTGTTTATGTCTGCTGGCATGATATAGATGATTGACAGGATGCCCTACAAATCGCATACAAGAACAAATTCTTCATCATAAAACTTAAATATTGTTAATGTGCTTAAACACTGTTGTCATATATTTAATGTAATATCAAATATGAAAAAAAGTGTTGAGAATGTAATATTACATGAGACTTACGTTGAACATTAGAGCTGGAGAAGGTGTGCAACGTTTCAAACTGATGAACGACATGAACCGAACCATGTGGCCCTCCCGTCCTGCCACATACGTCAACCTAACGTATCCAAACAGACACAACAGGCAGTGAGTCAGGCCCAGAAAACAACTTTCAGCAATTTTCCAATGTGCAAATGACTATAAAAGAGCTGAATTTCCTAACCTGCCTGCAGTGAAACAGCTCCCATTGGCTGCACCAAAAGTGGAAAACACCACAAATAAAGGCACAACCCATGATAATGGGTACAGCACTCTGTCACCGAAGGTCTGTGAAGTAACCAATGATTTAGTAAAATACAACTCAAGGATCATGGTACATAAAAAAGTATATTAACTGAAAACCACTGACCAATGAATTTCTACAACGACATATCCAATTGTTTATGATTAGTGTAAGGGTTTTAAAAATACAATTTTAGACACTGTGCTTGCAAAAAGCAATTATTTGGCTTTTTGTAATTTATAGAACTAAGCATAGCTAGGAAAAATATATTCATTTTCAATAGAATATAACTTTTTCTAAGTCTGGAAACCACAGACTTCAAATTCACTGATATTTTTAGCTTTTCCTTGGTTGTGGGAACTAGTGATGTTTGTGTTTGAAACACTGCTTTGTGTGAAGCTTCGAAACCTTTGTGAATCATTTGTTTTGAACCAGTGATTTGGGGCAAGTATCAAAATGCCAGTCATGTGATTTCAGTAACAGAGGCTGTTTCGAAATTTCAATGGTGCCCTACTAAGAGTCCATGAAACAGTGTCTGTATGGTTTTGACCTGATCCCAAATCAATTTCATACATTTGTAGACATTTTTATGACACATTTGTATAATAAAAGTGAAATGTTGTCTCTTATTAGTCTCTTATTGCACTGATTGACCAAGCTCTCCATGAACAAAACAAGTTGTTATATAGTTGTTAAAATGACACGTATTATACAGACACATACTTAACGGCATTAGATGATTTGTTAATTATTTTGGATTTTATTATTATTCTGTTTTTTAAAAGGTTTTTATGCATGTTTGAGCTAACCTTTCAGTGCATTTACAACATTCTGACCAGCAGGTGTCCCCAGCATGTGGCATTTTGAGCATAAATAATGAATAATTTTGTGAGGCAATGGGTTCATTTGATTTAAAGTTTTGAAAAGCTTTGTTTCTCTGATTAATAACCATGACAGTGACTGCATTCGGCATACTTTCCTACTATAATGTAGGCAAAAAACAGTAGGCTATTTGAAAATGGTAGTATGTCCAAATTCACAGTACTCATGAAAAAGTAGGTGGACAATGGACAAATTACTATCCCATGTGGCCATTTGGCAGTGAAGCAACATAACTAACGCTAGCTCACATGATAACGACAACATGCCAATGTAGTACATCCAGATAGCATTCACACTACACATGTTCATACTATACACAACATACTTTTTTAGCAGTTGCAGAGTAATTATTTATTCAAAAGAAATGCTTGCTCAGACACAGCCTGTGACTATAACTATAATGCACACTCACCACAGCAACTGCAGAAGACTGCAGAAGTTCAGTAGGGGTCATGACACTGAAATATGCAATGTTGACAAGTATATAGCACACGGTTACCAGGGGAATCCCAATAATAATTGCCAGGGGAAGGTTTCTGTTCAAAAAAAGAGAGAACGACACAATAAGACATGCACATGTACAGTTTTTATATGATTTAGAAAACTAGAATTAAAATGTCAAGCTTCATTTCACACTGACCTGTACGGATTTTTCAGCTCTTCTGTTATGAAGTTAAGCTGATTCCTAGGAAAAGGACAAAAGGACTTTTAAATGAACTGCCATAGTTGACTGAAGCTGACTTCTAGTCTTGTGCATGCTTCTCTCAGAACAATAAAGCCCTGGATTGAGAATGATCTGGTGAAAGTCCAGGCAACTAAAAAAAGACCCTACCGCATTGAAGTTTCAAAAAGCATTCAATTCCCTTTTCCCATTTCAGCACATATCTCACATGCTGAAAATCCACTCTTATCAGATGTTGCTTTAACAGAAAAATCATTAAATTGTGTGAATGATTCCCAGGGCTGAAAGCACACTAGAATAGTGACTCCGTATGTATATTAAACGTTTCAAAAAGATGAACACTGCTTCTTAACATTAGCTTTATATGCCACATGTGCAACATGAGCTCATCAATAATTTACCATCCATCATAAGCCCATAGTCCATTGTAAAATGCAAGGCCAATTGCTCCAAATGATGTTGTTGCCCCTGCAAATGGGTCTTTGAGATTCTGGGTATTGCCTAAAAAACAATTATAACAATAAAAAGATACATTTTATTGAGCTTTCATTGAACATTTACAGAGGTCACCTTATCTAAATGCATCTACAGTAATCTCTGGCCATAGTCTACGATGAGTCATTTTTCACAACATAATAAAAAAATAATTTCTTTATCTGTATTAAAATGTATTTGATCTCAGTCCGTTCAATTGAACAATAAAATGCTAATGTTCTTTTCAATTTCACGCAAGTCAGGTGTCAATAAAAATTAATATCACATAAGATAAGAGTCACAAAGACAGAAGAGATATCAGATCATTGAGATATCGGATTGGGTAAAAGAGGTACCTTGAGCCAGCAGAACGATGCCTGAAACTACGATGATGACAATAATCAAGAGTTTGGCTGCTGTGAAAAAGTTCTGCACTCTGTAGGCCAGCTTCACACTCAGACAGTTGACGAGTGTAATTATTACTGATGGAGAGAACAAACCACAGTTGAGTCCAGTATAACGTCATTTGGATATAAAAAGAGCCTAGACCTGTACATACAGATACAAGCTGCAGCCAAGCACTTGGTGACCACTTGAGGAGGAGTGCACCCTGGGTAAAACGGTGTGGAGGCGTATTCGGCACAACTCAGGGCGATGATGGCAAATGACGAAGGCTTTAACACGATGATCGTGGTCCAGGAATATAGGTATGCTGGCACTGGCCCAAAACCCTCCATCAGGTACGGATACTCTCCACCAGACTTCACGATCATTGTGCCTAGTTCAGCATAGCAGAGGGCCCCTGCACACGCATGCACATGCAAACCTCTTAGTTTCTCAGTGTTCAAGCTGAGGTCAATGAGTCCGTTACCAAAAGGTCTTCTGCAGGCAGAGTCAGTATTAAACTAAAGAGGATTTCTATGTCTTGTGAATTTTCCTGAACATTATGTGACTTAAAGCGACCGACTGAGGGTTTCTGAGTGAGTGAACATATCTGATTAACCTCCTTGACTTTGCCCAACTATAATCTCAGCAGAAAGTTCAGGATAAAATAAAGATTTAGTTTTAGATATTTATAACACAACAGCTGCAATGAATGGAGCAAAAAAAAAAAAAGCTCAGTACACTACTATTATTTAATGCAACTAGCATAATGAACTAACAATCTTGGTTTCAATATACTACTTAAAACTCAATTTGTCATTAATTTTAGTATGTATTATTATGAACAAAAATCAATTAACTTTGAACAGCGGCATACTTGAAAATTAATCTAAATATATTCTGTAAAAATACTGTTCTTTGTTTCTGATATCCAATGTGCTAAATTTTGTCGATTAACTGAACCTTATCGTAAAGTGCTAGCAATAAAATCTAGCACCAATTAATAAAACAGCAACCTTTGGACATAAATGCTGGTACACTGTATAAGAAATTAGATTGTATTTTGCATTAAGAAACATGAATCTCATTGTTACGTCATATGGAGAGATAATCAAACAGCCAAAAAAAATATGACACGCTACGTGAGATGACAATTCTTAATCTCACCCATTTATCTTTGTTATGAGGGTATATCAGGCTTATCATCAAGGTTTTTGTGCAACCTTATAGATAATGTGTCTGTTGTGCGTGTACTGACCCATCGTAGCCAGCACTCCACACGCCGCCCACACACACAGACATGGACCCACTGCTCCAGTCCCCTCCAGAACCGCTTTGGGAGAAATAAAGATCCCCGAGCCGATCATTGTTCCCACTATCAGACAGATGCCACTAAAGAGACCCACCTGAGACATTCAAGTTAAAAGGTGTTGGTTTCATTGATTATGTATACTAAATGAATTATTGAGATAAATTTAGGGATGCATGATATATCGATACCACATAAGATTTTTATTTTGAGCAATAATTGTTGGATATGTAATTTTGAATGTTAATTTATCTATTTTGTACATTCGGGTTAGCTTTGCCATTAAAGTTAATCTTTAAAAATGATATTCTTTGACACAAAAACAGTATTACTTATAAAATGATAGTGAATTTGGGCATCCGCTATGACACTTGCTATGAAAAATACTGATACAAATGGTGAAATGCTATTTGCTATTGTATTTGTAGTAATATGACCTTCTGTGTCCTTATGCATGCAAATTTACATATAAATAGTCAAACTAGTCGTTAGTGGGAGTCACAAAAGAATATAGAGACAGACGGGTGAGGAAGGGGAGGGATTACACCGCAGTGATGGCGACAGGCACTGCCAGGTTGACCCACAGTTAAACCCTTCACACACCCATATGCACCGTGTCTGGACAGAAACCAGTGATCATGCAACATTCTTGCCATTCTTAAGTGTGCTCATAATGAGTAAGATTCTCTTTCTCTCAAACTCACATTCTTCTGCAGAACTGCTGCTTTTGGCTGATCGGACTTTTTAGCATCCAAAGCCCCTGAGATGCTCCCATTGTGAGGGTTCGGCTTCTTCAGATCTTCATCCATGGCTCACAGGATCAACAGTATAGTCTTAATTTTGTGCAGTCGGACTGAATAAATACAGACAAAAATATAGTACACTTTTTACTATAAACATTATTACACTTATTTTAATCAAAAGGAAGACTGTTAGTTAATAAAAAGGAGAAGAAAACAACCAAGCCCGAACCTGATCTAAAAGACAGATGGAAATCTAAGAAGGAGAAACACTTTTATTCTTAGTGTCTGTTGTTTTGATGTCTTGTGCTTGAGGACAACAGATTACTTCAAGCAACCTAAAGGCCAAGTTAAAGGTTAAAGACATTATAGTGTTTTAAGTGTTGCTAATGTGTGTCAGGATGTTATGGGCTCTCTGACAGATCTATTTATTCATACACAATAAAATCTGCTTCACATGCACTTCAACTCAAATCAATTTGTCTCCTAGCAACAATCGCCAAAGGTTCAGTTTATACTACAGTCAAGAAGCACTGACTAGAATCGACTGCAAAACATTTGAGAGAAAGTATTAAAACACATAATATAGAATACATAATATTACAATTCCACCGTAAACTCAGTAGAAGAGTTCACATAATTTTTTGTTAATTAAGCTTATTTTTTTAAAAAAAACATTTATTTGTGCATCATGTACTGTGCTAATCAAGTAATCCAAAGACTGTATTTCAAAGAATATGTTTTCTCATTCTACACAGATAGGAAATTATTGTGTCTCCTCTACAATTAAGACACCGAGGCTGATGTGGCTACTGATGCTAAACCTACTGAAAATAAATAGCATGAGTAAATTAAATAGGATTTGGCTATTGATTTGGAGACAGATATATTCATGCAGCCATTATCTGAATGGTCCATTACGTAGCCCTGTAAATACTCTCACTTACCTTAAAGATTTACAGCATAAACAAACACAAATCAAAACATCAGTTAAGATGACTGTTTCCTTTTTTGTCAAACGTTTATCATGCTTGTAAAAATACTTTTCACAACTGACGAGAACTATCACCTTACCAATAACTTCGCTACGATATTGCAACAAAAATAAGGTACTGAATATTTTCTAAATGCATTTTTTCAGGTGCAGTTAGTAAGACAAACTATAGATTAACTCAAGCTTACTTTCAGTGCCACCAATTCCACTGTCACATGAGGCATGAGGCGAAAGACAAACCTGCAATGCAATCAGTTTTTCCAGCAGATATCCCAAGTTTTGATCCATATCCAAATTCATGTGTTTAATAACCAACAAAAGTGGGTGGGACTTTCAATGTTCAGTCATTCTCCAGGCAGACCGTGATTGAAGCAAACACGTGATAAGAAGGAGGAGAGGGACCAGGATTGGCTAGAGGTGAGCAGGCTCTGACCAGCACAATACTCCTTTGAAAGAGACACTTGATATGGTTTGGTTGGAAAAGAGGGGGTGACAGCATAAAGCCAAGCACAGAACAGAACAGAACAGAACAGAACAGAACCGTCTCAGATCAAAGAACTACCAATACAACTCAATACAAGCCAGTGCTCAAATACATGCAGGCCTGTAAATAATTAAAGCAGTGTAAGCCCCGTGATCTCCAATATAAACACTATATACATTACACAGTCAAGAGCTTCTCTGACTGATGTACTCGTCTCTGCTGACTCTACTTTTTTTTTTTTTTTGAGTTCAAGAGCTGGCCAATGAGTGTGGTTAACTAACTGAAGTCAGAACACAGTGTATCTCTACACAGAGTTCCAAAGACAATCAGGCATTAAATAGATTGCAGATAATTATTATTGTTATACATAAAAATACTTGATATGAACTTCAAGAATTTAGGATTTAAAAAAAAAAAAGTACTTTCTCATCTAACTTTTCCTGGCAGATTACAGCATTTATTAATCTATCTTAATGTTAATTTACAAATGTACTATCAATCATTGTTCATGATAGCTAATACACAACATATTACCATAACATAATGTTAATGTGTAAAAACATATTGTAAAGTTGCATGTATGCTAATTACAGCACTGACCTAACTTGCTGTTACTATGTAGCTATCCCAGTGTTTTAACAATTCCTATATAAACACTAAATGATACACACCAATAAAACCAACACAAATTATTATTGGCAAGATGAGTAAGTTTCAGTTTTCTTAGAGAGCTTTTCCTATATTGTTATTAACACATTACACTCAGAAACAGTGGTTTTCACTCACTATTCCCTATACACTATAACTATATGTAATACCAGAAATAGAGACTGACAAGTGAGGTTCAGAGATTTTTCACTCAAATCTCCCCAAAATATCCAAAATTTAATTTCCCTTTATATAGCTGTCATTTGGCTTTATCTGAGAAACAGCATCACTGCTCTCATTGCCAATCTTCAGAATGTTAACCATGAAATAACCTTCAAATAAATCTGAGGTTTATAATAGATATTAAGCAAAGTGAAAATGTCACGGCTGAAAGACACCACAGTGTTGATCTACTTTGTCCAGAAAGCACCATTATACTTCTATTCAGTTTTTATAATATTTATTCATCAAGGACCTTTGCAGGACATGCAAACCTGTGGCAGTCACCCTTAGATATGAAACTGCATGAATATATCAACAGTGTACTCTTCACATGATTCCTTACCTTTAGATGGGCTCCACTTCTTATCCCAAACTCAGATTTGAATCTTCAAGTGATAACAGCATAGATTACACACACACAAACACATTCTGGTTGGCATCTGAACAGCTAACAATTAACCCGACTGCGTCACAGATGACTGGCTGTGCACATACCTCCTTCACGTGCAACACAGAGGAAAATCTCAGAGGGACTTCATGTTTATGTAAGTCATTCTCCATCTGACCAATGAACATTTAGAGAGAAAATAATTCATATTAAATATTTCTACTTCAGCAAACTATTTCATTAACTTTAAATTATTTAATATGAGTATATGAGCTACATTAAAGCATGTGGTTTAAAATGTATATGTTCGGCAAATGTTTATTCATGTCTTCATGAAGTGACCCATGCCCATGTTTTATTGTTTTATTTTGGAGTGGTTCAAGTTAAAGTTACCAGAAAGATTGGACTAAAATCAATGGTTGACAAATGCGGTGTGTTATCCTAAAACCTGTAATGATTTGAAAGACAATATATGAAAGAAAACCCATCTTTCATATTTATTATGACTGCACAGTAATACATTTAAACTGGAAATCTAAATCAGCCTATTTATTTCCCAAATGTACATTGCTGGTCTTGTGCACAATTCATTGGAAAATATTTTTGTTCGTAATCTTTTTGTTTAAAATCAGGGATAAGAAACCGTTCAAGGAATTAAAAAAAAATCATTTATTTTATTATTATCAGTAAGATTAAGGTACAAACCTTGATTAAAACAGACTGCGATGTTCTGATCCAAAGACCCATGAAGACTCAAAGGAGTGTGTCTCTAAAAGTGGAAGTCCGCTGCTCAAATGTCTTTCTTATATAGTTGCCCCATATCTGAAACATAAAATACAATGCTATCAGTCCTTCTGTTTTATTAGAAAGTTACGTTTTCTTAAAGAGTACCATAAGACCTTTTAGCTCTGTAAATTACACTATAGTGTAATTAAATCTTGTCTTTTTGTTGCATGCCGGCAACAGAAAAACAGTGTAGTATGTGTTTAAATAAGCCATAATTATGAAAACATACACTAGTTTAGTTAAATGTTTTAAGCATAGTGATACGCATTAAACATAAGCCAGATAAGTTACGAAAAGTCACTAACAAGTAAGTTTGTATCAAATATAATAATAACAAAACAGATAAAAACACTTTTTCAAATGACAAAACAAAGTAAACGCTCACAAAAGAAATCTGTCAGACTGGCCCTTATGTCAGATTGGTTCCTATCTCTGGTGCAGACCAGCCACGTACCCATAGTGTAGTCTGTTATAGTCTGCATTCAGGAATCCTGTAACTCGCTGTACAATTAGGGAGAGGCTGCCCTTGCAGGCCAGGATAGCAGGGAAGCTCTGCTGCAGTCATAGCAATGGACAAAGAGCACAACTCTGTGCACTGCACACCTCGGCCAACTGGAAAATTTGGGCAGCTCTGTCAGTTCACCCCAGGGAAACACTTGGAGTAAGGACTAGGGTTTTGTGGTGTGTGAGACACAGCGTGCATCCTAGCGTTGCCAAATATATATATATTTTGGATATATTTTGATATATAGACAAATCCAATGTGCTTCTAAATTTTTGACTGATTTAGGAGGAGTTTCAGGAGCACATGTGCTACTAAAAAGAAATGCAAGAGTAAAGAGTGGGCTCTGTTCACAAGAACACAATAGTGTGATTGAAAACTTGAGAGGGCCCCAGATGACCTTCCACTGAGATGTTAACCTAGATAAGAAACAATCTATAACTCTATCCCATAGGACAGGTACTAAACTTTAACAAGCTCTTCCTCTATCAGGGGTTTTAACTGTTCACCAAGAGCTGTAAATCCTCAAGCGTATATGAGTATATATGTTTATCTAGACCGCCTGTCACAAAATCTGTCACAGATTCATCCGAACTCAGATTCATCAGGACTGTATTTCTCAAAAATATATTTTCAGTGCTCTGTATTATTTTTAAAGGCATTGCCAGTTAACCATCAGGCTGCGGTGACATTTATTTTAATATATCCTTGATTAATAACTTAGTAGTAGTAGTAGTAG
>SCHK01236668.1:228-15853 GCA_004124795.1 Poropuntius huangchuchieni
CTCTTTTCTTATAAGGTGCACACATTTTAAACCTATTTCCTGAGAACCACTGTACAGTAGCACAACTTTGATTCAACTTATGATTCACTTTATTTGTTACTTGATGCTTCTGTGTCAATTTTTTTTTTTGTATTGTTTTGATACTACAGGGTTGCTTCAACTATATTGAATCTGTGTTAAGCCGTTACACCTGGGCTGTGAGCTGGTATGGTTTCTCCGTTCTCTTGTTAGTGGTAAGTCTATATGTTTTCTAACTTACCTCTATATTCACACATGACATGTTATTGTGTTTAAAACATCTAGATGGAACGAAATGGTCTTCAGATGCATCTTCAAAGTTCAAACTACTTTAAAATCTTTTTAAAAAACCCTGTCACACTTAAAAATGCTGAAAACCAGAATTTACCAGAATTATGCAACAAAGATGTAGTGTGATGCATGTGTACATACACCAATAGCCAAAAATAGCACAGAGGGAATGTAAAAATGTGTCCCGGTTGTTGACCTTGTCATATATAAGTATTTAAATATGTTTAGTATTCAAAGTACAGTTCTATTATATAAGAAACTTGCAATTGCACATTACTAGATATATTCACTATTCTGATACACTTCTGTCCTGCAGTTTTTCACATTAGTGATCGCCATGATCTACTACATGCAGCTGGAATAACTACGGACTCTGCATGATACATCTGCCAACTGCACAGATGTTTCCACTCTTGCTGTCATTTTACAATACAGATGATTGCAGATTGCACATGGATAATTGATATGACAATTTCCACCCATTCTTGTACAATTACCATACATTCTGTTTTAATGACGTCCTATAATTTGACCTCCATTTAGCACAAAAGGAACGTTAATCTTGATCAAAAGCATCATGGTATGATTTACCACAATAATGCTCAAAGATAATTAAAAACTTAAGAAAGAACTAGTGAGCAGTGAGAATCATCTCATTATGTTACATGCCTAAGTAACTAATTCAAGTATAGCCTTCATATTACATGTTTTATTATGGATGTTTTTTTTTTTCTGGGGTCATTTTAAATTTTTATTAACGATATTGATCAAATAGGTTCTTCGAGTGAATTTTTCTTTATGCCACAGTCTACGCTTGTATTTCTTATTACATAACTATTTAATATAAAATGAATTACCAATGAACAGGACATTTGTTTTGTAAGATTCTTTGCTGCACATTTGTATTTAAAACTTACTTGACAATGTTTCTGTTTATCAAATAAACATGTGACTGTACTGATGACTCTTCATGTGTCATTCACCCGACCGGTGATGGAAAAAAGTGACAAAACCTGTGGCAGGCTGCATGCTGGTACAAGCCCTGGGAAATAAACAATCCTTAAGAAAGCGAGAACGAAAAATGAAAAACAACAAAAGCCTGACAGATCTCCACTCCCTGAACCACCCAAACCGTTACTGCTCAAGCTAATTACCTAATGCCAATAGAGTTTGTACATGTATTAGCAGAGAACAGAGGAGGGCATGTTAGCTTGCGTATGTCTGCTTTAATTTATACTCCACTGGGAGTGTCACCTGATACTCAGAAACAGACTGGTTTTGCAGGATATCCAGCCAGGAAAGACCTCAACTTCTCTCATATTACGGTCTAGAAAAGGAAGACTCCCATTTTGGAGGGTGGAGACTGCAGCGCTGCAAGCCCTGTAAGCCCTGTGAATTAAAATCATCCCAAAATAACACAAAAACTAGAAAAAACACTTCTATTAATAGCAAATGCAAAGAGTCAGCCTGAGGACATTCGTCCAAGATGGCTTCATCGACAGGAAGGTTATTTAGTCAAGTTACTTAGCAATGTTAATTTTAAACACTGAATTTAGCATAATCTATAAAAATGATTCATTTTAAAGCTTCATTCCTAGAGACTTTTTTGTAATACCTAAAAGTACATAATGCCCATCATTAGGCTACCTCGTCTGACCTGTGTATAGAAATAATTATGTTCAAAAATAATCACCAAACTACAGGTTTCGTCACTGACGGTGTCCAAGGTTTTAATTCACATATTTGAAAATATTACAAAATAGGATGAACTGCCTTTCGCCAAGTGCAAAAGGCTGAAGGGGAGATCGTTTGACATGTATATACCTTCAAAGCCACATGCATGACCTCTCTCACTGGAACATACACGCTCACAGGTCTGCTAACATACATAGGTAGCATTAATATTTAGTGTTTTTCAGGAACATATCCCCCTTGGTTATTCACTGCATAGATATGTATTAAAACAACAGAGATAACAGACATGCAAACACACAGTGTCATATTCTCACTCATACACACTTTTTTTCATTTTGAACTTACTAGTGTGGAACTTTGGAAAACTGTAAATAGGGGTAACTGGGCTAGGGACAGGGTTTGTATCTAGCTCTTCAATATTTGCGTTCATAACGTATGATTATTAGACGTTTAGTCATTTAAGAGAAGGCACCAATTACTAAACAAATTTTAGAGATTCCATCTCTGGTCAATTTTGGACGATCATCCAGGACATTTTTAATGACCTGAAAGGTACTGAATAAAAAACACTAGAATATTACTGAGCCCAGAAAGAGGTATCTGATAAAAACGACTTTTAAATTTATAAAGTCATCCAAGACTAGTTTGTTGGGCATTGAAGGAATTTTTAGTGTTTTGTGGTGAATAGTACCAGGTATTCAATGTTGCTAGGTTGGGATTCCTCCTTCACAGAAACCCAGGGATGTCTGGGAGTGACACATTGTGACATGAACTACCTGAAATACTTGCTTTGGATTAGAACGCCAATATTGATACACAAATAATCTGACACATTATTTGAGAATGAGCAGAAAACAGTACCTCACAGAAGTATGCGCTCTAAATTACACACCCTCTCAAGAAAAGCTTCAATTACCATTCCTTTTTTATGTGCTTAACATCAGATACTCTGCACATGACACATTCATTCACACACAAATTCACACACAGACTAAAGAAAAAAAAACAAACAAAAAAAAACAACTCAAGTCCTAATCTTCACATTCTTTGAAACAAATTCAAGGCAACATAAAACTATTTCACAATAACTCGTGCCGATGAAAACTTACAATAACTTAGAAAAAAAACCAAAAAAACAATTAAAATGGAAATAATATCACATTGTTGCCAAAAAATGAAGATAAAAAAAAAAAAACTAGCCATACTCATAAAGTTTCATATAACCACCAGCATCTCTTGAGGTTATTTATATCGTACTTTGTGGAGGAAGAAAGACATATCAAGCTTGTGCCCCTGTACAGCATGACTTAGTGTCAAAAGAACCTAAAACCAAGCAAAACCCAAAGCAGAAAAACAAAAATTAGCCACTGAGCAACGTCCTGTCAGAGTAATAGCAGCTATGTACCTCTCTGACTCCCTCTGCTGGACAGCACAGTGTGTTCTGGAATGTTTTCATATCTAAGCCACTTTATGGTTCACTTCTTTGATCCTTTCTGCTTCATGTCTTATTCTCGTACACTTTTTCCACTCCAATACACACACTAATCGCAGGATAGCAATGGGGTCTTTCTGAGACAGAAACACTAGTAAGGACATACCCCACTTAACTTTGTTTCTGTACATTCGGTCTCCCCTTGGGGAGGTTAACACAATTAGTTTCACAACGTGTTAACTTGTACAGGAAACATAAAAAGTCTAGTGCTTATAACCGGTCTACATCATATCCTCTAAACACACAGGATTTTTGTGGCAGTTGTGCTCTTTAGCAGTAACTACGGGTCTGGCCCTCAGTTCGGATGGTCCAGTTGGGGCCCGGCAGGCTTCCCTGCCGGTTTAAGCCTCTCTGGTTCCTTAATCCTTGAGGTCGAAGTGAAGGATCCAGGACAACATCTCGTCGTGGTGTGTTGGGATACTGGGGAAGCACTGGCCCTGACTGGTATGGGTACTGGTTAAACTGGTTGGCCACGGTCTGAGGCCCATATCCTCTTGTCGATCCAAGCGCTAAGTTTGAGAAGGCCACTGTAGGTGGAGTGCATGTGTGGGAAGAGTCTGGGAGGCCTTGAGGGCCCCAATTGGGGTATGGGGGGTCCTGATAATATGGTCTTGGGGGATAAGGATTAGGGGTTGTGCTTTCTCCCTGGGCGCTTGGGATAAAGTCTTGGCTTCTGTAAAACTTAAGGACTTGGTTGCCAGATGGCATGACGTCAAAAGCTTGTCTATACTGGCCTCCGGAAGATCTCCGCAAGGGGTCTTGGCGTTGGAAAGGTCCTGATCCCTCTCTAGGTGGCACCTGACCTTCAAAGCGCCCTCGAGAGGGTCCTGGAGTGTAGATATTATATGCAGGTGGAGGTTGTTGCTGCTGCTGGCTAGGGTAGGGATTTGGAGGGTGCTCAATGTGCGGAGAAGAGGATGAAGAGGATGGCACAGAAGGACCCTCCCTTTCATCCTCTGCAAGCTTTTCAATAAGCAAGGAGGCAATTTCTTTCCCAGTCAGGACATGAGCAGGCTCTGAGCTGGTACTTTGGGGATCTGAGCGACTCCGGAAATGCATGGCATTGGAGGCAGACGCTGCTATATTGGTCACTTTGGAATCTGAGGACACATCATTCTGGGCAGGGTTATCTAAACCAGCCATGTGACTTTCTTGCTCTGAATGCTTCTGTTTGTCATCTGGAGGTGACTTGGAAGGTGGTTCCAGTGTCTCGGACGTTTGGGGATCATTTTCGTCGAGGTCTGTGGTGGCCCAGCTCTTTGAATTAACCCCAGATCCTGGAGGGCTTGTGAAAGGGTAGTTGACGTAAATGTGTTCAGGCTGATCTTTTGCGATCCCTTGCACCGGTGAGGCCTGAGAAGGCTTTAATACAGCATGCTGATTCAGTGGCAAGTCTTCTGGTCTGGAAGCCTCAAAGTACCGGTAACACACCTTCCCATTTTCAAAGTAGGGGTGAAGCTGGGAGGTCGTGTGGTCTGCAGAAGGGGAACGCTGGGGGCGATGCAAGCTACGTTGGTGCACAGACAGAGGCACCATGCCAGCAGAGGAGCCCACTCCAACGGATGCGTGTATGGGATGCACTTCACTCCGGGGCAACCTGACGGATGACGATGTCTGACGCTGGGGACGGGGATGGGGAGGATGTCCCGATGATCCATCATGAGAGCGATGGTGAGAATGAGAATGGGAAAAGGAGAACGAGTGAGAGTGTGCTGCGGCCCAAGCTCGTGTGGCCTCAGATGACCAAAGCTGGGGAGCCCTTCCACCCCCTGGTCCTTGGTGGTTGTAGGGAGGAGGGTAGCCCCTGGAAATAGGCCTTTGATTGGCTGGATCAGTGAGACGGAGGTTTCCCTCCAGATCCAACTTCATATTTTGATAGCTGTGGCGTGCATAGCTGGGTGGCACTTGTGGATGCTCGGGTGCACCAATTTCGTAGTAGAAGTTCTCCATCTTGGAAGGGTCTTCAGAGGAGGGGACAACCGGTCTGACTGGTGTGGACTGGGCCTGTTGCTGTTGTTGGGGAAGGTGTGCAACCTGAGCAGCTTGGCTGGCCATCCTGGCTGCATGATAGCGAGACAGCATGTCAGAGGTACTGCTGATACGCTCAGAGAAAGCTCTGGAAAGTGGTGTGTTCCCTTGCGGTGGCCCTGCCAAGCGTCGAATGCGACTAGCATCCAATGAGCGACGCATGTAATCATGCCGGTCAGTCTGAGAGAGTGGAGCCCTCAAGGGAGCAAGATCAGGGGGCTTGGGTGGCACTTTAGGGCGAGTGGGCTGGAAGGCTCGTACCTGGGCCAATGGAGAGCTCTCTGATTTAGAATGCAGAAGCTGAGTGTGTGGTTGGGCTGCAGGCTTGGACTGGCCGCTGGATTTCTCCTGCTGAAGCTGCGGAGCAGAAAACTGTCGCCCATAAGCTGGGGGTTTTCTTTGAGAAGGGATAGCTTCACTGGAAGAGGGTTGGCTGGATTTTGAGGGCTGTGGTGGAGAGGTTGGTTCTTCATTCTTGTAAATGGGGCTTGGTGTTCGCTCATTGTCTTCAGAAGAGCTGGCAGCTGACAACTCAGAATTGGATGTCCCAGTGTCAGAGACTGAGCTGTCAGAAGATAGAGTCCCAGTGTCTCGCCCAGGTGGTGACCTTGACTCTGTACCATGTGATTTGTTTACAGGCTTTTCAGCAACAGTTCCACCCTCATCATCATCATCATGATCATCATCACCCTCAGTCTTCCAAACAGACAAGGGGCGTACCGTGGAATAAATCTGATTAGGATCAGAAGATAGTAGAGCACCTGCATCTGCAGAAAGGGACCTCTGGAAGCGGACGTCTGTCTCAGGGGAGGTTCCACTTTGACGGGGGCGGTATGGGGGTGAGGCACCTTGCCGCAGTGCCTTATTGGCACTTTCAGCAAGAGCTAGAGCCATGAGACGTGCAGGGTTCTTGGGGGGAGGAGGAGGGGGCTGCTGTGATGGAAGGGGAACACCAGTGGGACCCAAGATACCTAAAAAAAAAGGTTTGAGAGTAAGGAATTAGGGAAAAAGTAGGCACTTGAAAAAACAAACTATTTTTAACATTAAACCAGAGGTTCCCAAACTTGTGGTGCATGGAAAAATATATTTATGGTAGAAAGTTCTCTCATTGCAAATGTATAGCAATCAAACAAAACCTGCATATGTTACCCCAAATTATCACGTTTTCTGACAGGGCAATGGTGGTACATGACAACAGTCATAAGTCTGAAAAGTTTGGGAACCAATGCATTAGACCATAATCAGAGTGTGTACTCACTGGGACCCTTGATTTTGGCGACGGGGCCCAACTTACTGTTGAGCTCTTGCTGGCAGCTCTCCGTGAGCTGAAAATCACATGACCTTAGAAGCATAGATATCATCTGGGGTGGCTGAGGTGGTCCACTATTTGGAAGTCCAGGTTGCAATTCGCCAGCTCGTCCACCAATCATTTCCAGAACCTTAAAATATTTAAAATGGTTTACTTGTAGTTCTCTGTACATTAAACGGGGATAGACTTTATTATAAAGGTATTAATCCAAATAATACCACTACATTATGTTTTTTCACCAAATATGTTATGCTCCAATTCACCTTGGCAGGTACACTGATGGCGATCGGATCAGAGATGTCCAGAGGGGGGGATTTAGGCGCTTTAGGTGAAAGTGCATGAACCACTTTACGTGTAAAGGATCGCCTCTCTTGAGGGGGCTGAGACGGGGGTGCAGAGGTAACTGGAGCTGGCGTCTGGCTATGGGACGGGCTTAGGTTCGATTCGCCCTGCTGAGCTGTGCTTGCGGGAGCATTAGTGACTGCAGACGGCCTGTGCTGACAGAACACTTGCTGAGGTGGAGCTGCTGCAGCCAGGATCAAACTACGACGGGCTGCGGCCTCTGATTGATTGAGAACGGAGTCTGGATCTTCTGTGATTGAGCGCTGGCTACCAGTCCGGGTGTGGGCTTGATGGCTCAGACAGCGGTAGGGAGGGGGTGCGGCCGCAGGAGGGGACTCCCTGCCGCTAGGATCGACAGCCGTGCTCCCTAACCCTATTGGCCCATCTTCCAGGAAGGTGGGGCTAAAGTCAATGACATCTTCTGCCATCCATGAGGCAGATGGCTCCTGGGAGAAATCAGGCAACATGTACACACCCTCCTCATCCTCTTCATCTTCATTTTCTTCCTCATCTGCATCACGGGTTTCCTCAGGCAGCAGGCTGTCGTAAGAGCGGCTTGGATGGATTCTAGATGGGGAGCGCTGTGGAAGGAGCTGCGGATCAACAGAGGCAGCCAGCGAGAGACCATCACTGCTGGAGCGAGGTCTTCGTAAGCGTTGTATCTTTCCCTGACCTGAGAAGAAAACAGAGCATCACACATGACTCTTACTTTTCAATGATATAATTTGGAAATTTTTTTATATTGAATTTTATTATATATGCTACTGCTTAAAAGTTTGGAGTCAGTAAGATTTAAAAAAATATATATTTAAAAAATTCTATCACTTACCAAGGCTCAATTTATTTGACCAATAACAGTAAAAAAGTATTATTGCAATTTAAAATAACTGTTTTCTATATTAATATATTTTAAAATGTAATTTCTTCCTGTGATGGCAGAGCTAAATTTTCAGCAGCAACTACTCCTGTTTCAATGTCACATAATCCTTCACATGATCATTCTAATATGCTGATTTGATGCTAAAAGAAACATTTCTTTTTATTAGCAAATGTTGAAAAAAGCTGTGCGGTTTCAAAAATTATTTTTGAGGTGACCGGACTCTGATGAATGGAAAGTTCAACTGAACAGCATTTGTAAAACAGACATATTTACTGTCACTTTTAAATCAATTTAATGCATCACTGTATGCATCACAAAAATACTGTATATTTCTTAAAAAAAAAAAAAATCTTACTGACACCAAATCTTTGAGAAGTATACATTCACAATTTTATAATTGTACAATAATAATGCAAAATTATTAGTAATATTTTTACACTTACTTTACACTATCTTTTAGGTCTTAAATCTTATTACATTGCTCCCTAGTGTTACCAGATGTCATTCATACCTGCTCCACTGTGCTGAGATGACAGGGACTCTTCACTCTTTGCTGACCTGAGTGTCACACTGTCCACCCTGCAACCTAAAGCACAAATACAACACTAAAAACTGAGCCATTTTCAAATCAGCATGCAAATCTATTTAGAATGAAGTACAGAAATGGATGAGATATCTCTTATACCTGCATGAGAGATAGCAGGCTGGAACAAAGAGGTGATCCTGGTGGGTTTGCGTCGCCCTGCTGCTGTAGGTTTCCCGATAGCAAAAAACGTCTTCCAGCTCCCACCTGCAGACTTCCGGACCTTCATCCCTCTTTTCCTCCTAAAACAAACAAGAAGAGAAAAATAAAATTTAGCACAAATGCTTTAATTTATATTTATAGTAATAGCTAATGAATCAAAACATAATAAATCAATTTAATCTGTAGGTCAACTATTCCTTCAAAAGTCATTGATTTGTTCAAAGAAACCCACTTGTCAACAGGCAGGTCCAGTACAGTGTGAAACTGGCTGATAGCGTGGTGAGGAGATCCCTGAAGGAGAAGTGGAGCTTGTGTGCGAGCCTGCGCCTCCTCTAAAGACAGAAGCCTGGTGGACACAAACGACTTGGGTCTGGTCAGAGACTGTCGTGCTGTGGAGCAGAAAGAGGCAAAAAAAAAAAAAATCAGATTCAGGTCCATTAAACCAAAGCACTAAATCGGGTAAATGCAATACTGCAGCGAAGAACACAGTGACTGACAACAAACAGGATTCAACATGATACACTGCAAACAGAAAGACACCTAAGCATCAACAAAAAACATCAGCTCCTCCAAAGCTTCCGTAGTCCATACAGCTCTACTGCAACAAGCTTTGTAGAAAAAATACATGTGCTGGCCAACAGACTGGAAGTTCACAAAAACATAAGTGTTTGAGGCCAGAAACAAAGTCTACGCAAGTACACAAATGTACATGCTTTTTTGGTGCTTACTCAGATTTGCAATACTGAGTCAAGTCAGGTAATGCACCTTTTAGTGCCTCTTTTAGCAATATTGGAAATTCAGTGCATAATAATAAATGCATTGTGATTTGTAATTGAGTTTGCATATCTAGGAACGCTTGTACTTTGTACGTGCGTAGAGCTTTTTTGGGCCTCAGCAAGCCTGTAAAGTCTGGGACATCAGACGAGTAGAGAAATAAATAGAATACAAAGCCTGCAAAAGTATAACGTTTTTGCACTTTGGGATAGACTGTTAACGCTTGTGCATAACATTTAAAAGCTGTTTGCTCAGGAGCAATATTTGGGGTTAATTTGTAGAAGAAACCTATGATTAACACAAAAACATAAGCTGACATACAGAAAAAAATAAGACACTTTACCTGCTGTTAATGTCTCAGAGTCGAATCCACAAACAGAAACTCTATAGCTCAGATTTTTACTTTAACGTCCATCCCATTTACCCATGCTACCTAATGATTTTCCTTAATGTCCTACTTAATGAAATCAAATTCATATAGATGAAAAGATCAATTAATTGAAACCATAAACATTTTGCCTAATATTAATTCTTTCTCATACAAAAAAATAATAAAAAGATTAAAAGAGATTAATAAATGTCAACAAAAAGAATTTATTGCCTTATATCCACCTGTGTGCTGTACAGTTTTACCATGTCATTTACATAGGCAAAAAGATGTCTTTATAGCCATCCTCAACAAAAACAGCTCTCAAAACAGTCCATCCATGTGGAAAATGACATAGCTAAACGGCATATGAAGCAAATGGTTATATAGTTTGGGCTTGGTAAGATTTTTGAAAGAACTCTTGTTCACCAAGAGTGCATTTATTGGATCAAATATACAGTACAAATAGTGCAACTGTGAAATACAATTTCTATTTTAGTAAATTTTTCAAATATCATTTATTCCTGTGATGCAAAGCTGAATTTTCAGCATCATCATTCACATCACTGGTCTCTCGCACATGATCCTTCATAAATCATTCTAACATGCTGATTTACAACTCAAGAAACATTTCGTATTATCATCAATGTTGAAAAAAGTTGTGCTGCTTAAAATTTTTCTGGAAACTTTTTTTTCTAGAATAGAAAGTTTAAAAAAACAAACAGCATTTATATGTATGAAATAGAAATCATATGTAATATAAATTATAAATGTCTTTGCTGTCACTTTTGATCATTTTAGTGTGTCCTTGCATAATTTCTTCCACAAAAACAAATCTTACTGAGCCCAAACACTTGCGTAAACATCCATTCATAAACATGTGAACATTTGATAGTATCTTTTTTTATCCCTGCTAAAAAAAAAAAGATTTGCATGATTTCTAGCAGGTCATTAGCTGGTTTAGATGGTTGATCAGCTGGTCAACCAACTGATGAACCTGATTTTGACTTGATAGACTTAGCAACAAACCAGATACCATATTCCAAGCTGAGCCACTCACACAGGACACACCTGAGTTTTTTAATGGATGTCTATGTACAAAGTCTAATTGATTTTTCAAAAACAATAGTTTTTAACTCAGCGGTATGTACTGTCTGTATGGCCCCTTAAGCTGGCTTGACCAGGTTTTTCCTGGTAGAACAGACTGTGATTTGAGAGTCCACTTTAGAGGGTCAGTCTGGATCTCATATCATGGAGAAGCGTCGTAGCTCAGGGTCCAGATAAGAGGGGTCAGTCAAACAGGACTCCCCCCTCGCCTCCTGAAGACTAACCAGGCGTGTTCGGGGCTGGCGTGAGATCTTGTGCTCCACCCCTCTTGTCACTATGGAAACACACAGCTCGTTCTCAGTAAGCCTCACTTACACATGGGTGAGGCCATTGTAAACATGTTCCACTGAGCTGTGTTAGCCAAGCTCATCACAAGAGACCAACTTATGAAAATAACTGGGCTGGAGACACGTTAAATATTTATTTCCAATAATTTTAAAGGAAATTAACTAACCTCACTTCCACTGTATTGCAATTTGCAATATTAAAGAGATTTTATCCATTAAAGAAAAACAGATTTGAAGTTAAAAATATTCACACAAGTCCCCATGTGACATTTTACGTAACTTAAAATGCTTTAATAAAACATATTTAAGTAAACATTACTGTAAATATGCATACTCCATATTGGTGGATACAAATAAAAATGATTAACTGTTCATTTTTTTGGTTAATTTTGGGCAAAACTCTGGAAAACATGCCTTGATCATTTAAAAAATATATATTTTTCTTTATTTTGGATTTAAACAGCAATTTACATGGCAGCAGTGCCAGTTTGGCTGAAATTAATCTTCATTATGCATAAAACATGACTATTTAATTTTTTTTTTTGCTAAAAAGTTGTAACAGTGAATAACAGTATTAATTTCTTTAAAAAAAAAAAATCATACTGATCCAAAACTTCTGAACTGTAGTGTAAATGTCAAGAAAAGATTAATTAAAATGCAAAAATATTACAATAATATTCCAAAATAGTGCAATAATTTACCTACATCGTCCAGCCCTAATATATTAAATTTATGTTGATTATTATAAGTATTTCATGTTGTGTCATAAGAGATGAAAAAGAAAAGAGAGGAGTGCACAGGCCTTGTTGTAGGAGCCACGTATCACTGTTAAAAATGAAAACAAGAATAGCTGCAACTCAAAAGGGAAGAAAACACTGGAATAATTAAGGCCCGAAGGTTGCATCAGATATCACTTTAAACCAAAGACTGGCAAAGGAAGTTATTACACACATTCTCTATTCTACTGTATTGGTTTACCAGACAACTCTGTTCCAAAACACTGTGTATTGTCTGCATAAGCAGCATCCTAACTAAAGTTTGTCACTGAGCTTGTCACATTACGGAATTGGTTTCTTCTTGAAGTATACAACATTGTTGCCAAAAGAAAGTACTGAATCTTTGAAGGCAGCATAATTAAAATGTGTACTTTTTGGCTTTGATGCATTACAATACTGCTTAAGTAGGCAGCTCACTAGCTTTTGGAACAAAACCAACATCACTGACTGTTTAATGAAAGTGCTGTTTGAAGACACTGGACTGAATGAGTGGTTTACTGATGAATGTGAACATCTATAGAGAGACAGATTTGTTGGTTCAACATACCTGCACTGAAACGGCCCACAGAAGTGAACGAGTCACTGAACAGAACTTCCACATTGCTGAGCAGAAACTCCACGACCACGGACTGGATGCGCACTTCTTTAAATGGATCAGCACCGCTTAAGCCCGCTGCTTCAATTTCTTTGGATCTGACACAAAAAAAAAATCAGCAGATTCTGCATCAGATACATGTTTTAATTTGAACTTTGAGCCTGTACTAGAAAACCCACAACAAAAAAACACTTAAGCTGCAGTGAGAACATCAAAAATGACAGAATACAAATTTCATTGCTTTCAGCAGTAACAAATACTGATATTTTGGATAATATTTTAAAATCTTGATATTCAATGATTATTCATATCACTACTTCTGATATGACCAAAAAGTGAAAATTCTGTTCAGTTGTTCCAAACCTGTATGAGTTTCTTTCTTCTGATGAGCACAAAAGAAGACATTTTAAAGATTCTTGGTAACCAAACAGTTAACTGTAGCCATTGACTTCCATAGTATGGAAAAAACTCTATGGAAGCCAATGGCTACCATCAACTATTTGGTTACCAACATTCTTCAAAATACCCTCTTTTGGATGACAGAATTGATGACAAAAATGATGACAGAATTTTCATCTATTGGTGAACTATCCCTTTAACTGTCTCCAATATCAGCCTAAGCAGGCTGATGGTGATATATATAAAAAAAGCACAAAATAAAAATAAAATAAATTAAAATATACATCATAATATTGTTAACATTGGCTGAAATGGATATTATCACCACATTGTGTGTCACTGTGTGTTTATGTAGTTATAATTCCATGTTAGGGGTTACCTGAGCAGGTTGGGGGCCCAGACAATGGCCAGATTCTTAATGTGCATGTTCGTCTCTCCACTGCAGGTGGCCAAATAGGCCAGGTGTTTGATGAGGTACTCCAAAGTGCTGAGACAAACACAAAGATATCAGTTATTGTCAGAAAACACAGCTCTTTCTGTCACACTTTCAATGACAGGTGATGCTACTTGAGATCCATGAGCAGTGAGTATTGGGTTACCGGTAGTGAGGAGGAGGAAGTTGCTGGATAACATCATGTACTTTCACCATTCTTTCTTCCTCCGTCATCTCTCCCATACATTCCTGTACAGACAGGAAAATATAGCTTGCTTAGTAACATAAGAAAGTTAATCAAAATGATAGTAAAAACAGTAATATTGAGAAATATTATTAAAATTTAAAATAACCATTTTCTATTTGAATATATTTTAAAATGTAATTTATTCCTGTGATGCAAAGCTGAATTTTCAGCATCATTTCACCAGTCTTCAGTGTCACATAGGGCTGTGCAAATAATCAAATGCGATTATCATGCACATCTCGTCGGTAAAGCCGGTTCTGTGATTAGTAGTAAATCTCCATCACATGGTTTCAGATGGAGCAGCATTTAATACACAGAGCTGTAGTTCACTGACAAGCTATGCAATATTGCGCTTATAATAGCAGGCGATACATCGTCGATAATGAATGCGATATTGCGCAGCTTGTCAGTGAACTACGGCTCTGTGTAGTAAATGCCGCTCCATCTAAAAGCACATGATGGAGATTTACTACTAATCACAGAACCGGCTTTACTGAAGAGATGCGCATGATAATCGCATTTGATAATTTGCACAGCCCCAGTGTCACATGATCCTTTGGAAATCATTCTAACATGCTGATTTGCTACTAAAAACATTTCTTATGATTATCAATGTTGAAAATAAATGTGCTGCTTAATATTTTTGTGAAAACCGATACACTGACACAAAAATATCTTCTAACATAAACACAATGGAACACACAATGTCAATAAAAAAAGTCAGGAAAGGCTTTACGATACTATGATATTACCATGGTTCAAAAATAGTTTTAAAATCCTAATTTTGCTAAAGGTTTAAACAGAACTTATGCTAGAGCCGGAATTACTTACAGCAAACTTGTCGTAGAGTTGGTACGTGAGCAGAGGATTGGGCAGCTCTCTGAAGTAGAGTTTGCACAGCGAGCCAACGCAGTGAATATCCTGCATGTACACGTCTTTCGTCAGGTCTGGCACATTTTCACTGTCAAACTCATGCCTGATCAGGATGAGATGCAACAGCAAAACAGAATTCATGGTCATGCATATAAAGAGAATAAATGTACATAAATTATCATTTTAAGTGTGCACAGAATAAAGAATTGATCCGTGACAACCTTTATATAAACTTCTAGAATGAAGTACATTGTTTAAAAACCTGAAAAGTAAATCAGGACAGGATCTGGGACATTTTCGCGCACACACCTGAGTTTCTGTATGTTGGAGGACACACCGGAGTGTCTGTAGATGCCATCCACCACACCATGCTTCTCTATGAACTCTGAGCAGCTCTTTAAGACTTGCGGCACTTAAGTTTGATCACACAAATATCACAAAATTAGATCTCCTACAATGTTCCCATCTTAAAGCACAATAAGAAAAAACTCTGTTTCTTTACCGTCTTGGCCAGAGTTGAGGAGATGCTCGCCGAGGTCACAGCCGAACACCCGTTCTTTCAGGATTCCTCTCTGCTTTAGCTTTTGTTTGGTGGGTCTGGACTTCATGAATGTGCGCAGGAAGCCTATAAGTTTGCCGTGTTTCTTAGACACTGCCAAAAGGGGGCGAAAGAGAGCTAATCAGGCAAATGAAAATATGGACTGCACACTTTCACACACCACATAATTGTTTACTGCTCCCTACACACTCAGCAGGGAATATCTGAAAAATACACTTCACTTGACAAAATGTGTTCATTTGGGATACCTGCAAACACAGACAACACCTGACGCACACAGAGGAGGGATTAAGTATATAAAAATAAAAAAACTAACTAATCTAAAATAATTTATATTAGTATACTATAATATATAAAATTATATATAGTAATATAATTTTATATATATATATATATATATATATATAT
>SCHK01236921.1:0-21769 GCA_004124795.1 Poropuntius huangchuchieni
TAGAACCACCAAAACAACGTTTCATCCCGTCCCATTGCGCAAAGTCACATGATGGAATTTATTCAGTAAAGAGTTCCATTTTTTTCTTATCGGATAAAAAGTTTATCCTATACTCAGTTGTGCGCATAAGTTTTTTTTTTAATGCGCATAGAATTTATGCGAATCTTGGCATAACGCATTAAAAATGTAATGTGACACCCAGTGTAGCCTACTCAATTAAACCAAACAACAATACTTTTTGTACAAATTTGTATCACTACACCGAGCCTGTCCTCAATTTCAATACTTCTGTTCAGTGGAATGAACTTTTCAACCTGATACACTGACAAAATATTCTGCAGTGTAATGAGCACTGATCCAATATGATCATATTGATCTGACCACATTCAGTAATAACAGTGAAGAGACGGCTTAGTGAAGTGCAGAGGTTTAAAGATAAATTATAAGTCTCTGGGATTGTAAATATACATCAGTGATCCCTTATATGGGTGAATAAACACAAAAAATTAAAATAGCTTTACGTGCAGCAGCTAATGCAGAGTTCATCTATTATTAACTAGTACAGTGCTCGGTGCTAACTTATTACAAGAAACGCAAGCATAATGAATAATACACAGCACTCAGGAGTCAACAGCAAAGCAAGTGCCTGACCAAAACGTCAGGCTGATCATTTCATACCTCGACTGCACAAATAATGACACAATACAGTGATAATGCTCCAACAAACCATGCTAAAACTAAGCAATGCATCACAACTCGACCACCACAGCTTTGCTTCTAGCCTCATTTACAAGCAAAAAACGCAGCATTTGTGGACGACACAGTGTGCATTGTCAAAGAAAACCATTGTGCATGAATGACAACACGAGTTAAGGGCACAGGCCATGACCCCTGCATTATTACATCCTACCTTGTGTGTTAACCACATTAAGTGGCTCCTATGCTGACTGCACCAAATCTGATCATCAGTACACAGGCAACGACGTGTCAAAATATCAGGGCCATATGTCTCATAAACTAGACCAGCAACTGTCTGAGTTTGTCCACTGAGAAACTATAAAATCTGGTTGCTGCATAAAAGAAGCCTATCACTCAAACTGACACCTGTCACATCATTTGACTGACCATGCATGAGGCTGTAACATCTTTGCATCCAATTTCAATCAACTTTCGACAAGGCAGACCATTTTGAAAGTTTAGTTAATTGGACAATCTATCATTAGTATGTAATGGTTGGTTAGTGCGGGGGTTTTCAAACTGCTTACTAGTGTCAAGTCAATTATATTTGTATACTGCTTTAAACAATGCACAGCGTTTCAAAGCAGCTTTACAGAAAAACATGACATTAACGTTTATAAAATCATGCCTTACAGTCGCATATAGCAGATTAGAGCTAGGAGATTATTAGTTTAGATTTTAGAGGATATAAACAATCAAGCAGTTTAGATTTGCATTATAGCATATATTGCTTTATGTGTGTGTACTGCATGTATGTGAATAAAGTTGGGTATACAAATATTTAACTTTATATATACAGCTGTTCAATAAGTGTTTACATTTTGCAATGGCAAAAACAATCACATCCAAGATCTCAAAGAGTATATATACACGGCTATAAAGCAATATATTTAATTACCGGTATTGCAACAATATAAATTGTGACACAGAATTAAGCAGTAGTACATTGCAAGAAAGAATGTAAAAAAATACAAAAGGTTTAACCAAATTATGTCTAATAGATTAAATAATGCAAAAAATAAATGAATGAATGACGGAATGAATGGCTATCGAACAGTACAATACTATGGTGAGTATGGGGAAAAATAAATAGAAACTAAAAATGTTCCAAATCGCATTTTTCCAATATTTGCAATAAATAGTATAAATAGCAGAAAATCTGCTATTTTTACATAGTGTAAATAGAATCTATCACTATTTGCAATGTGTTTAAACAGCATATTGCTAAGAACATACTGCTATTTTCCCTTAGTGTGAATAGCATCCATCACTATTTGCACGTACTGGAAATAGAATCCATTGCTATTTTCATTTACTGTAAATAGCATATATTGCTATTTACGCTTAATGCAAATAGCCGCTGCCCTTTACCATAGTGTAAATGAGGTCTTTGTGCATAAAATATATGGCTGCCTTTCAATTTTAATTCCTTTAACTAGTGAAAACTGAATTGTTGATATCGAGAATGAATATCCTGAGAATGAATAAAAGTCAAAACGGCTTGCCATAGGACGCATGTAAATGATTGAAAACCCCTGATTTACAGCATTCATATGCACACAGAGAATATGCTGCTGGTAATTAACTAACTTCACAAGACTTGCTAAGCCGTAGTTAACCATTAAGTTCTGACAGCTAACTTACCTGTGTAATAGAATACTACCATCCGTAACTGTATGTGTTAAACACAAATCCCCGGCTGGCGATCTCACATGCATGTGATTGACTGCATGTCATCATGTGTAAACCGTTAAGCAATGGATGGTTTCTGGATTGTTGGGGACAGAACCGGCGAAGCTAACTTCCCTTTTCCTAACTTACCAATACGAGTGTCCTGTCCATGGGGCCCTTGCACCGGGACGGTGATCTTTCGCTCCGGCTGCGGGATGCACTTGAGGCAGAAGGAGTGTAGGCAGGGCAGGAGTTTGGGTTCACAGTCGCGGTTCTGGAGACTCTGTTTACACACAGCGCACGTATCCAGTAGGTTTATCGGGGCGGCAGGGGTTGAAGAGGATGAGGTTGAGGATGCTGGTGGAGGAGGCGACATCTCGTTAATGAGAGCGGGTGATGCGCCAGCGGCGGTGCTGTCCGCTGAGGAGGAGGAGGAGGACGGCGGCGGCGGCGGCGGTGGCTCGGTGCTCTCGGTATTTGGGGTCCCGTCTGTAGCTCCGCCGCCGTCGCCGCTGCTGGATGTCGTCAGCGCCTGGGGAACGGTCTCTTGAGACTTAAGCTCGTCTGCTCCTTCCTTCGGCTCCGAGTCGATTAAAATCACCGCGTTTGGGTCTTTTGAGCCGCCGTCTCCGTTATCTTCTGTTCCCGAAGTCTCTACCTCCATATTTGCGGAGCTCTCTGTACAATCTTGGCCTTTGTTGTCCGCCATCTTTGCTCCTCTTTGAACCGCCTGACGTTCGACGCGCTCAGAAAATCCGATGGGTGTGACGTCATGCCGTCGCTCTCATGTTCGTCACAGAGAAATACAGATTTAACAAAAAAAAAAAAAAAAAAAAAGTAAAACAATATTACTTATATTTTTTAAGTACGTATATTGTAAATGTAAAATATAAAATGTAAAATAAATTAAACATTACAACGCTGTATTTGGCGTTAAATTAATTTATTAATACATTAATTAATGTACGTAAATTTATATTGGAATTGAAATACAAACTTTTATACTCTTTAAATTTACATTGTAATATTATATTTTAAAGCCACAATTTCTTACATTAAAGGTCTGCAAATGATCAGACTTTTGTTAATCAAAAGCATCACACAAATCCATTATAATAAATGGCACTCTAATCTTAATTCTTATTAATAACTCCAGCTGATGTTCCTCATTCACTTCTTTTTTGCGAAAGTAAGCTGTTTGTGGGCGACTAATTGCGTCTATGACTATTTTTGTGCATGTTAAAGCTGCACTCATTAATCAGTTTTACACATAAATAATTGAATAGTACTTTAAAAAATGATTACTCGATGATTCACATGAGAGTCTCCAGTTATACCAGTAACCAAATAAACACTCTTCTCTATTACATGGAGCGGGTCGCCTCATGGGGGCGGATATGATCACGTGGCTTCTGCTGATGAAAAAAAAGCGTGCGCTTTAAAATCTGCAGAAGGGATAAAAAAAAATATTTAAAAAAATTTAAAACACGCTAACATGATATGCGCACATTTTTAATGCTTAATAATAAAATCCCATGTTACAAACATATATAGTAGGATTAATATTTTTTTAAACAAACACTCTTCACAATACAACTTTAGTATCAAAAGTTTACTTAGATTCTGAAGAAGCATGGAATATGAAAATATTGTATTAGTGTGATGGGGAGGAAGAAAGATCAAGGATGTGAATTTCTTAGTAACCAACCATGTAGCATTCGAATCGATTTTTAAAAATTCAAGTTAACGAGCTGTGTGCAGTGTTTGTGTTTGGGAGATCAAAGAAAATGCACCCAATTAAGCAAGATATTTAAAATACCTCAAGACTCACAAACAGACCACTAATTGTAAGTAACCCAACCACTGTGGCATGTAAAAAATTTAATAAAAAAAAAGTTTAAAACTTAAGTTACTTTGAACTTTACTTTGATCAGAGTTCAAGTAACTCACAGCAAACATTAAAAGTTCAAGTTAATACAAAAGATAATGCATTTTTTATTTATATTACTGTCCAATACAGGTCCCTATAGCTGTTTCTACAGTTTGTTCATGTAGAATATCAACAGGAATGGCATGAGACAGGAAATAAAAGTGATTTAAAAAAAAAAATAATAAAAAATAAGAAGTGTGGAATTTAGTCTGTGGTGTTCTTAGATAATTTATATTTTCCTTTTCCAGACACATTGGTGGAGTCTTAACTGAGAAACTGAACAATGGAAGTCATTATTTCACCATTTTATTGTATATTTTAAAAAAATATTACAAATAGAGTAGAACATAAAAATTAAGATGAACTAAATGTTCACCAGGTAATCGTACATAAACAAAACTGTTATAAATGTCAACACACCCACATTAACTATTTTATGTATACAGTAAACAAAGGTGAGTTACTGATTTCGAGAATCGAAATGGACATCTTGTTTAATTTTGGTGCAAAATCATGAACTATACACCAGCTTACCCTCTGTTTGAACTACAACACTATTGCTCATTTGTGTTTTCCAAAAACTATTTTCTCTGTTCATCACGAAAACGGAACAAAAGAAGAAACATCACACTTTGGTGATCCTTTGCTTTAGCAATATCTGACAGTTTCAGGATGGTGTTGAACTGTTTTCATTATTTAAAAGTCCTGTCGAATATTCTCTTTGTTCTCATCACCCTGTTGCTGTTTCATCTGTGCCACTTCATTCTCCAGCTGGACGATGGCTCGCTCAATCTCATAGTTCTTACTAACGAGAGACACCCAGCTGTGAAAACATAAGTAGAAACAATTCCATCAGAGCTTAGTAAACTAATTGAACTTTGAACAATTTCTGGAAATGGTTTTCATATAGAAACATCATAAAGTACTGACTTTGACTCAAGTTCTCGTAGTTTGGCTCCTCCAGCCAGCTGATCATTTTTGCGCTGCCAGTTCAGGTCCTGTATCTGCTTTCTGAAAGGATAATAGAAATATTAAGATTCATTTTAATAGCTAGTTAAATAGTTTGTGCACAACCACAATATACAACACCCATAAGTAAAGTAAATTGCATTGACCTACAAGTTACTCACCTAGCTTTCTGCAGTTCCTTTTGTGCATTTTCAATCATTAAGGCCAAGTTGCTGTTTCACAGAGAAGTCAACCAATTATGATCAACATAAAATCCACAAATAGAACTCACAATTGTTTAGATTTTCAATTTATATTGCATCGCTCCTCTAAGCTTTTTAGTAATGACCCCACAAATAGTGTTCACCATTTTCAAAACTGACTTTAACCTCTTAAATAATGTAATACAAAGTAAGTCCTATATTAAAGGAATAGTTCACCCAAAAATTAACATTTGCTGAAAATCTATTCACCCTCAGACCATCCAAGATGTAGAGGAGTTTGTTTCTTTGAGAAATTTAGCGTTATATCACTTGCTGACCAATGGGTCTTCTGCAGTGAATGGGTGCCATCAGAATGAGAGACCAAACAGCTGACAAAAACATCACAATAATCCACACAGCTCCAGTCCATCAATTAACATCTTGTGAAGCGAAAAGCTGCATCTTTGTAAGAAACAAATCCATCATTAAGACTTTAACTACACACCATTGATTCCAGCAAAAACATGTGTCCTCTATCTAGGGCTGTCAAACGATTCACATCCAAAATAAGTCTGTTTACATAATGTGTGTGTACTGTGAATATTTATTATGTGTATACGTATATATATTTTTACAGCAAATATTTCCAAAATATATACTGTATGTGTGTGTATTTATATATACACATAATAAATATACACAGCACACACATGTATTTTGTAAACGAAAACTTTTATTTTGGATGCGATTAATCACGTTAAATCGTTTGACAGCACTACCTCTATCCATAACATTGCTTTCTTCAGTGAAAAATTCACCTCAACTGAATCGGTAAAGTAATATGTACAGATCAAGCACAGTTTACAAGCTGCTTAACGTTAAAACGCCTTAATGATGGATTTATTACAAATACACAGCTTTTCACTTCAAGTTGTTAATTGATAGACTGGAGTCACGTGGATTATTGTGATATTTTTATCGGCTGTTTGGACTATTATTCTGATGGCACCCATTCACTGCATTGGTGAGTAAGTGATGTAATACTAAATTTCTCCAAATCTGTTCTGACTACATTTTGGATGGCCTGAGTACACGTTCATTTTTTGGTGAACTATTTCTTTACATCAATACACAGAGTTTCTTGAGAAAGATTCAGATCTTGAATGGTCTGTTCACTTACTCATTAGACACCTTCCACGCATTAGATCCATACTGAGCCATGAGCTCGAGGTTTTCAATGCGCACTGCCTGATGCTCCAGCTGGGCCATAGAGTTATTGACACAGTCCTGCCATGCTGTGATGTCATTCTTCTGCCCAGACGATGGAGCAGGAAGCTCATATCTAAGAAGACAATCACAAGAAGATAGATTTAATAGCAAACAACTAGCAATAAGGACGTAAACTTGAAACTAGCTCAGACCAACTAATTTAGGCCTTCCTGTAGCATAAAAGGTGGAGCATGGCACTAGCAATGCCAAGGTCATAAAAGTTTGATTCTCAGGAAAACCAAGAACTGATAAAAACATGTAGGCCTACCTTGAATGCAATTCAAGTCTCTTTGGATAAATGGATGTGTAAAGTAAATCTGTTCTTCATTGTATGTAATCAACAGTGAAGCTAGTTTGATTATTGAAACATCTCTTATCCATTCACTTCCAGTTATTTTAGCGGTACTGCAAACTGGTATTTGATATTATATTTTATCATAAACACAGATTTACTGCACTTTGCATATTCACAGAAAATAGCTTACTTCTGCGTTGCAAAATAAGGTGGATAGGATTATGCTAGTAAATTGCTTGGGAAATTGGCTGCTAAAAGCTATTTATATTACTGCAGCTTTTCCTTCCAAAGACGTCTTTAGATAGGAAATGTTCTGTATTTACTCCATCTTTAGTTTTAAAAGATGTGGTGCAGGCAATAGTTTTATCGCATCTTTAGTACTGCCCAATGGTATGGTCAAGTGCATCTGAAAAACACCTAAAAAACTTCAGATGGTTCAGAACAGAGCAACCAGGCTGTTGCTTGGAATATGGTTGCCATAAATATACAAAAGAGTAACTGCACATATGTGTTTCGAAGAAAACGTGAATATATGCTTATAAATATGTTTATGTGCTGCTACTGCTAGAGGTATACTTTTAATTGCTGTAGTTGTATTTGGGTTCTTTTTACTTATTTGTATGAATGTTGTTTTGTACAGATATGGGGACCCCAGGAAGATTAGCAACCACTTTGTGGAAGCTAATGGGGATACAAACAAACAATAGATTTATTGCTATTTAATTTCCTACCTTTAAACTAGACCAGGTTACATTAAGCAGAACACAAGATTAGAGTTGACCACCTGTAACAGAAATTTTGCTCAAACTTACCTCTTCATACTGAGCAGCTCCATGGGTTGACGAGCAGCCAGTCTCTCAAATTCATTCCTCATGATCTCTGTCTAATGAGAACAACATAACACTACGATTATTGTGTGAACATGTGGATTACAGTAATACAGTAGTAGCAAAACGGGTCTTTTTCTTGTACCTCAAAAGCAGAGAAATCTGGTGTGGGAAGGTAGCTCAAATAATTCTTGGTTGGTCTGTATCGTCTCGTCTCTTCCTCCACCAAAGCAGCTGCCTAAAATTGATTCAAACCGATTCGAATATAATTTCTTTTCCGCTAATAAAGATAACTGTAATACTATAGCGTGCTTAAACCAGAAACATAACAACTAAACGGTCTCATTTAAGACCCAGAAGTAAATGCAGCCGTTAGCTGTCTGCATAGTGGCAACAAGTCAAATATTTGTTATTTATCGTCGTTTTAAAGAGGCAGAACGTACAAAAAGACATACTCAGTCTACTTACGGCTTCTCTGACCCCTGGAGCATCATAACCCTGGTCGAAATAAGGCAGAGCATCGACAAAAACATCACCAGCGACTGAAGCCGGTCCTGCCATCCTTTACAAATACACGCTTTACGCTCTGCTTCTATTATGATTGAATTGAATGACTAACGAACATTAGCGCCCCCTTCTGTATCGGAGGAGACGCGCGCAGTCCGCCCAGTGTTTGCCAATTTCGCGGTTTTCCCGCGGAATCTGGCTGCTTGTAAACTGTTGACATATTGCATAAATTGTAATTGACTGAAATGTGTGTTTTAGAATATTTGACATTCTGCTAATGATAAAACTGTGCTTTGTAAGGGAAGGCCCTTTTCAAGAATTGTGTATAATGCATAGTCACGACTGTAAATAATGTGTTTTAGGTAGGCCTATGGGAGTAGCATATGTTGAGTTGGATAAGGTAAACATGCTTGTTATAGTCTATTTTTAATAAGTTTTTGGGCTGTTTTTCTTACACAGACCTTGCAACCCTGCCTTCATCTAATCAATGTTACGTAACCTATCATTGCGAAGTTTGGCACAATGGCTCACTGTTATTACTACTTTACATGTTTAAGAATCATAGTACTCATCAAACTATGAAAAAAACACAAAGGCACTTATGTAATATGTCAAAAAAGGTCAAAACTATATTATAGCTATGTAGCTTTTATCAAGTAGCCACCAAATCCACATTACTGCTGTAAGTGCTGTTTTTAATAATACTGTACACTCCACTTTCATTATAAGTTTCTCATATTTTAAACCCATGCACCCTGTACATTCTCAATCACTGAACATTCATCCAAATTTTCAATTTCTACAACAAGATCACATTGTTTGATTCCCACTTCCTGTCCAACATTGTATCAGAAACATGTTTTTTTATTTTCAAATTTACAAAAAAATCTAGTAACCACTAAAAAAAAAAAAAAAACGTACAAAATGTAAAACTGAAAAACATTTGCATTGATAGTTCACAAAACAAAGAATTTGGCTAAAAATAAATGTTTGACATTTAACTTGAAAGGCAATTTCTGTGCATATGAAGAATTATAAATTAATTCCTGAAGGGGAATAGAAGTCATCCTTCATCATATTTTCTTTTACACAACAAATTTCCAGTTGGAAAAGGTTTTCGGTTAAAACATAAGCTTACCTTATTGTCTGGTTTAATAAAAATTACATTAAAGACAATATAAACATGTAAGACCTCTGACATGGCCGTTAACCCAACTCTTGTTATTATGCATTCATAGTCAGATTTTTCCTTATTTATCAAAATTACAATAACATGACACAGACTCCTCCCTTTCCTCTTTGTTCTAATTCAGTTGTCTTTGTTCCTTGTGCTTATAAACTCATTTCCAGCCTTTTCCTCGTTTGTGACGGGTGAATTTTCAGGGCAGAACAAGCTGATTCCAGTCTTGACCTCATCTCCACCCTTCAGCATTGGCTACGGGAGAGGAACTGACATGCCGGTTGAGTCATCACACTCATACTTGGCGTCCAAAATAGTTCTCTATTTCTTCTGCAAGAATTTCATTTTATTTCCTGCAAACAAAAACATGAGTAAAACAATGGAAATAACTGCTTTTGCATTTTTATCTTCTTATTCTAGACAAATGGAAAAGCAGCAAAAGATTTACCGAGCCCCTTAAGAAATTTGTTGACTCCACTTGGTTCAGGTTCAGGATACGAATCCAAATATTCTGCTGCTCTCATTTCAAACAGCCCTGTTAAACAAGGACGAAACATTTCTCTCATTACTTAAAGGAAAGGTTCACCTTAAAAATAACTACTCTAAGCCAGAATATTTCTTCTCTCACCTTTAACACCTCCTTTTCTGAGCTCTCGGTCATGAATGAAACCAGCAAACATCTGAGTGTCCATGAAGAGCTGGAGAAACTGTCGCACTCCTCTGGACGGTTGAGATTTCCTGAAAGCGTCTCTCTGCAGCTCTCGGGTGCCACCGGGTCCCGTGTCGCTCATGTTCAGAGAATAATGTCCCACCAGCTCAACAAAGAACCACACAAACGCCTCTGACACCAAAGTGCTCAGGTCTGATTGATCTGTTAGGAGAAAAAAAACGCAATGTGACACATTGATACTGCATAGTATATCAAAAAAACTACAACAACAAGCTACACGAAAGCTTAAAAAGCCCAAAAAATAAGACTTTTGTGGTTTATATGCTAATGTGAGGAATAATTAATAATTCACACAAAAATTAAAATTTTCTGAAAATGCCTCACTCTACACAAGATGTAGATGAGTTTGTTTCTTCATTGGAACAGATTTATCATTACATCACTTGCTCACCAATGAATGCAGTGAATTGGTGCCATCAGAATAAGAGTCCAAACAGCTGATAAAAATATCACAATAATCCACAAGAAATCCACACCACTCCAGTTCATCAAGTAACAACTTGTTTGTAAGAAACAAATACATCGAGACGTTTTTAGCATCTTACTATTACATCACTCTAAAATAAGAGCATAATATCGCTTTCTAAAAAAGAAAAATGCACAGAACAAGCACTGTTTTAAAGCAAAAACAGTTATAAACACATATGTTTTGATATAAGAAGGATGCACATTTTCACTGGAGGTATCACTGGAGGATGGAATATGGACTGGTATTTTGGCTAGAAGTGAAGGTTTAAAAAGTTAAAACACCTTGATGGATTAATTTCTTAAAAACAGAACTTTTTACTTCAGAAGATATTAATTGATAGACTGGGTGTGTGGAAATCCTTTTGGGACACTGCCGAACACTACTGTAACTGTTGTACTTTGCTGTAATTTGCATGCATATGACTGTATATAACTCTATCGTGTGTTATTATATACAACTGTAGCACATCTATATACCTATTTTTAAACAGGACATTTAAATAATAAAATAATAAATAGGATTATATATTATCAATATGCTTGGAATAATAAGAATACATTTGATCATCACAAGTATTTTTACTCCACTTTACACAATAATAAGAATACATTTGTAAATTAAATTTTGAATTTAAAGTGAGTAGTGCGTTCCCGTGTTCTTAGGATCACAGAACTCGCTTCTCCACTGTGAATAAATCACCATCCGTATCCATGCGTCTTACCACCGAGGTGCCATGTAAATGTATTTTTACATACGTCCACATGAAAACCAATGACTGTCTGAAAAGTATTTGCTATTTGATAAATACAGGCCTAAAACTTCCTGTTTTAATAGGAAAAGTCAACACAGGAAAGAAAACGGTGCTTGTCAAACCATTGGTCCTTTAATATTTAGTATAACTAGCATAATGACTATTTGCCGTTGGGCCGGCTTAACGAAACATCTGTAAACCTGAAATCATAATTGTCAGCATGTTCCTGACCTCACTGGCCTTGTTTAACGGTTGGTTACTCCTCATCACATCATGAATACACAGACAGTAGGGTTTTAAAAGGTGAACAGCTCATTCTGACACAATAAGACAATGGACGAAACCTTCAGTTAAACCAGTTTAAAACTGAACTGAGTCAGATGCTGTGGGTTCGGCTGTGAATAACGGCACGTGTGAGGACTCTAACCTTCATTCCTGTCTCTCGTGTTTTGTTCTAGGATCTCCTCCCTGTTCTCCAGTATCTCCTGAAGCGCTGCCTGCAGCTTTCTAGGTAAGATACAGTCCTCGTCTCCAAGCTAGGACAACAGAGAGCAGAGAAAGATGAATATAGGAGCAAAAATTAGCAAAGAAACAGACATTCTGATACAAAGACCAGATGGACTCATGATTGCATTTCACAAAATGATTTGGCAGCAATTAGATATTCAGCAGTTAGTAGTCTGATGTAGACTAATGTACAAATGTTAGAAATGAGTATTGATTTGGCAAGGATTAATCACAATTAATGTATGTGTGTGTATTTATATATATACATAAATATACACAGTACATATATTACGTAAACACACACTTTTATTTTGAATGTAATTAACCATGATTAATCGATTTGACAGCTCTTATTTTAGATTGACCAAAAGTGACAGTTAAGACATTTATAATGTTACAAAAGAGTTTTTTGAACTTTCTATTCATCAAAGTATCCACGGTTTCCACAAAAATATTAAGCAGCACAACTATTTTCAACATTTATAATAATAAGAAATGTTTCTTGGTTATATTAGAATGATTTATGACTTAAGATGTATTCAAAAAGGAAAGAGTTGTTTTAAACTGCAATATTATTTCAAATTATTACTGCATTTTTGATCAAATAAATGCAGCCTTGTGGTGAGCATAAGAGACTTCTTTCCTAAACATTGAGGATATTACTGACCCAAACCTTTTAACGGTGGTGTATAAGGAAAACAACTGGAAAAGGATGACAGTATAAATATGACCAAAATGACTTCTTTAAACAATCAGATTTATGTCTTTGAATGATAATACAGTTCAGCTACTCAGGCCGTGACTTGAGTTTCAGACCACACCCTCACAAACACACACACACACACACTTGTGGCACGTTCAAAAGGACACACCTTGTATTATTAGGAGACTAAAACCTGCATGCTCACCTGAACAACAAATTTGTCCGCACACAAATCCACAATAAGAACCTGAACGAATAAGACAAAAGGATGGAAGGTCAAAATGACAACAGAATGCAAGAACCCATTTTCTGTAACAAATGTATGTGTCTTTCATGCTCTTTCTGAATGGAAAGCATAAGAAAAAACAATGTTTTATCATTTTCCAAAGTTCATCAGGTTATTTAAACAAGACAAATGCAATGTTGTTTACAATGAAAGATTGCAAAGTTATTACAATTTTTACTTATAGCATCTGCTAGACTTTAAAAAAAATAAAGGCTCCAAATGGAGCATTTTGCAGTAACGCCATAAAAGATTCATTCTGGGTTGCTCAAAGAACCTTTTACTGAACAATTCTTATTTTTATTATAGTAAAGTACATTTTAAAATGAAACTTTTTTTCCCACTAAAATGACCATTTTATCCAATGGAAAGGTTCCATGGATGTTAAAGGTTCTTCATGCAACACAGATGCCAGATGAAATAAAGAAACTTTATTTCTAAGAGTGTGTAGCACCTCAAATGAAAAACAAGTACTACTATTTTGGTAGACTTAAAATTGGATCCTCTTATAGATATGATTTTAATACCTTAAACTTTCGTCAGATAGTAATTTAATGCTGGCAGGGGGAAATTCAAGCTATTAAACAATGGAAACAATTCAGGGCATGGCGGTTATTAAATTAAACTCCGGCCGTAGTCGTAATCAAATCTCAGAGCTCTCCTCTGTTGATTAGAATCATCTTATATGGGATCCATGACAGCCTTTAAGAAAATTCCCTTTCTACAGGCCTGAAGATTCTTAAGTAAGAATGAAAGGTTTTGTGCATCATGTAAAACTGGATTGTTTTGAAACAAAACCCTGTATTGTTCATAACCCAGTCAAATTATTAAAACTAATCTGAAAAAAATCTCTGGAAATCTTTAACACATTCACACATGACCACCAATTCATAATATAATCAATATTACTCAGTGTTTATTAAATCATCACAGGTAATTTACATAAAGATCTTTATTCTGTGAGGGATTAGACATCATGTCCTGGAACACGTTTTTGTCAGTTGAAAGTTATTTTTGGAAAGATGTTTCATCAGATGAACATTAGTTGCTAAAAAAAAAAAAGTACAATCTATTGAACGCACTGTATTTCTATCCCTCAAAGCCTCAATTTATTTCCTGTAAAACATTAATTGTGGAGCTACCCTGACTACAGTCTACAGGTCAGAAAGAGACACTTAAAGAAAATTCAATTACTACCAATTTTGATTAGAATTTTAAGTGGACTTAAATAGGCTACTTCAAAGTGACTGACCTCCTCAATGGGCATATCCAGCACCTCAGGCAAGGATGGAGACAGAGCCCCCATTACAAAAGGAGTAGGAGAGCAGCATATGTCCAGCATGCTTGCAGGAAGAACTGGTACGAACGTGTGCTGCCACGTGAAGGGATACAGCAACGCCAAGGCAGAATGGGCGCATCGGGATAAGACACTGGCCAGAGACAAACAGAGTTAGGTTTGAATTTAGTTCTAGCCGTAGCTTTATTTGGGTATCAGCATGGGTGGTGGTCTGTACCTGAGTTTGTCTGCGATGAAGATCACTCTCCTCTCCAGCAGCAGAGAAGCGAAGACCTGCAGGAGTTTGGTCACACTGAGACACTGCAGCAAACTCTCAAAGTCCACATGCTCCAAACGAGAGTCCACCGGCCTGCACAGAGTCAGAACCTACACATACAACAGAGACACACGGATGATCCTCAGAAGACCAAGACAAACCTGTTCTTTGACTTGAGTAATTAAAACGCTTTCAATTAGTTAAGAAACTCCATGTAAAATGCAAAATTGTATAACAGCAATATAGAAAATAACAGGAAATGTGTTAACTCTATTTTGATTTGTACTGTTTTTTTGTTTTTCGTTTCACAAAATAAAAATAATTTGAATGTCAAGTGCCTAAAAAAAACAGGACACATTCATAAAATTATTAAATTATGGAAAAAAAATATTTTAATTAATTAATAAAATGTAATGAATAATAATAAATGATTATGTAATTAATGTAATTATTCATCAAAAAATATGAATTTATTTTTTTAAGTTATAAATTATCTTATTTTCCAGGGTTAAGCATAAGTACAAGATACAACAATTGTGCAAAAAAAAGTCATTACTATTATATTAAATAATTCAAGAATGTTTGTCCTTTCGATTTTTTATTTTACATTTAAGATCATATTTTGAAGTATGGTTGAAGTTAATTTTGACATGTCACTGGTTGTTAAATTGTTTAATGTTCATGTGATTTTCCTTTCAAGATTTTCTTTGAAAAGATTATTTGAACTTATTGATTTTCATCTGATCAGTGGCATGTGTTCTGAGATGATATTGACACAATCTTTAAAAAAAAAAAACACTAATTTATGATAAGTCGTCACTGGTGTTACAACCATTTATTTGTGAAATAAATTATATAATATAAATAATAAAATAAAAATAAAAAAACCTGAAAAAATAAAATTATAAAACAACAAAGGTCAAGTTGCCATTTATGACTAGTAATAATTAGGGATGCACCGCAATGAAAATTCTTGGCCGAAGCCAAACAAAATGAAACACTGGGCCGAAAGACATTTTTTTCCAATATATTTTGCCAATTTTTTCACCATTACATAAATTAAATAGCCAAAATGGCTTTTTACTGTTTTGTCTAGCTTTTCAAAGAAAAAAATCAATTACAAAACAACAACTTAAAAATATTTACTTAACACTGAACATTTTTTAACATTCTAGCAGACATTATACCAAAGCATAATTTAACTTTAAAATGAACAAGATAGTAAAATATAATTTTTTGGCCATTTTTGAGACCCCCTTCTTGAATCAGGCATGTATTTTTTACTGTACAAATAAATGCGAGTTGGTGCCACGCTGTTTAAATACATGCAGTTCGTGTGTTTTTGAAAACATATCATTCTGCAGTTTATTTACTAATTGTTTGAGGCGATATCAATCATCATACTGTCACCAGCAACAACCACCTTTTCCTCTCATCGGAGACATGCAATGCAGACTGCAGTACAGTCTCTCGCTGTCGGTGCTTGTAATGATTTTAGCATCTTTTAAATACTTTTACACAGCCGACAGATTTGCTGCATTAGTGCGCGCCTCAATTTAATCGCGCCACATCATTGTTCAGTACAATTCTGTCTTTTTGCTTACTGCCAAACAATTCTGGTTGCCAAACATTTGGTGCATCCCTAGTAATAATGTCAAGATTTAAATAAATACCTATAATCTGCTTTTATGGGAGAAACTAAATTCAAAACTTCATTTTGTAAGCCATAAAAAAAAATCTGTTTTTTGTTTGTTTTTTAAATAACCCACATGTAGTACTGAATACTAAATTAATGCATAAACTAAAGTAATAAACATGATCTTTCCTGAATTAAACAATATCTTACCTCATTGCCAGAGCCTGGCAGGAAGCTCTTGACGTTGATGGTGCGTCCTGGAGCGGGGAAGGGAGCTTCCATGACACTGTGCATGAAAGGATGAACCAATGCAGGGGAAATCTCTCTCCTTCTCTCCACCTCCTCCAGGATCTGCTCTCAAACATTTTAGACAGTTAAAACTCAGCATCTGTCTTACAAGTTTAGTGCTGATTACACAGGAAATTCATATCTGATCTCTGAAATGTCCCTGACCTTTGAGAAGAGATTGAAGCAGCCCAGTCTGCTGATGATGCAGTGGACTTCAGGCAGTCTCTTCCCCTTCCCACTGGGCTGCAAGACACAGGTCAAAGGTCAAGCTTAGTGCAGATTTACAACTGAGAACACACAACATGCTCTCCTATATCATTTATTCATTGTCATGTTTTTCAAACCTGCATGATGATTGATGAGATGTTTGGAATGACAATGAATAAAAAGTGACAGAATGTGCATGTTTAGGCAAAGTATCATTTTTAATTGACCAGGTGAGATTATGTTTACAAACTCACCAGGATTTTACGGCAGTATCCAAATAAGCGACTCCCGTCCTCCCCCGTTAGGACAAAAGAAAATGTCTCACTGTGGGCGATTATCAAAGATTATATTAGGAGCGTGAATTAGTTAGCCAAGTAACATAAGTTGTTTATTATTTGCATGTTACCTGGTGTGGTCCGAGGAGGGACGCCAGTCATGACAGTCAGGAAAACAAAACTTGGGAATGGCCCTTAATCTGTCTTCAGCCTCACGAGACAGACGAGAAGACTTCTCAAACTAAATGCAAAATATAAATATATTGCATAATCAAATAGATAATTAAGGCATGTTTCTATACTGATTTTTTATTTATATAATTAAAATTTATTTAAAACTAAAAAGTAAATTGTAAATAATGTTATTATATTTTAATACATTTATATAAAATAAATATTAAATACAACATATAAATACATATTATATATAATTGTACATTATAACTAAAAAGTCATTATAATTGATTTTAAATTAAAATGTCAATGTAATAAAAATATTTTTATTATATTTATAAAAAAAGTTACATTATATAAATAGAAAGAAAGAAAATAGTGAAACAGACTTTCCACAATTCAAATAACAAATTAAGCTCTATTTTCAAATAACCACTATTTTTAACAAAAACATCATATTACAAAAGTTAAATGCAATATCAGCTGTTTTCTGTTTTAATATATTTTAAAATACAATTAATCCCTGTGATGTCAAAGCTACATTTTTATACATAATTACTCTAGTTATTCAGTGTTACATGAATAAATAATGCATTGAAAATTAAAATGTAAATAATTATAATGTTTTATATTTAAATAAAATAATTTTAATTATAAAGACATATATGTACGTAGACACATAAACATATATAAATTGAAAAAATATATCTTTTATTACACTTATATAAAATAATATTATAACTTTAAAAATAATTATAATTTAAAATTAAAATGTAAATAATTTTATTATATTTTATTAGAATTGCAATTTATCAGAATTACAATATATAAATATTAAAAAATATATAAAAAATTTAAAATTAAAAAAAGAAAGAAAGAAAATGCTGAAACAGATATTCCACAAATTAAGATCCGCCATATATTATTTCCAGAATTTGACATTCATTAGGTCTCTTTACCTTCGTAGGGAACTGTTGTGTGATCTCAGGGATGTATGTGTTTCCAGGGGAAGCTTTTCTAAGTGACACCACTACAAATTGCTGGAAAAGCTGCTGCTCTTGTAGTTGGATCAGGTCCCTCTCTAAAGTGCGGTAACTCGGCCGTCGCTTTAAAGTTGACTGAACATACACTGTTCGCTGAGAGCGATCTATGGGAAAAGAATGTAAACAGCCACGATGGGTTTAGAAAAACTGCTCAACTGGTTTGATATACAAGTTAAACTTGAATAAACAAGAGTCCTCTGAGCCGAGGCCCGAAGGAGACACTGACCTTTAGAGCTCTCCTCAGGATCACTCTCTGTTCCACTTAATTCATCTGCCAAAAAACACACATTTACTGCCTGTTAGACTTCTTCTCTTGGTAAACCAGGTAAATATGAAACATATATCCTCTTACCCCTGGTGGCTGTCACCCATACTCGTTTCCTTCCTCTTTTGGCTTCAAATATCTCCTGGATCCTGTTTACAAGCTGCATGAGAAGCATACAAACAAGATTTCATTTTTGTATACTAAAAGCAATATTCCAGGTTGATTACAACTTTGTGCACGAATGTTAAAAAAGTTTGTGGTCAGTAAGATTTTTTTTAAATGTGTTCTTATGCTCATTTTACGTTTATTTTTATCAGTAAAAACAGTAATATTGTGAAATATTTTACTATTTTAAAATGTAATTTATTCCTTTGATGGAAAGCTGAATTTTTTGCCTCATTACTCCGGTCTTCAGTGTCATGTGATCCTTCAGAAATTATTCTAATAAGTTGATTTGCTGCTCAAGAAACATTTCTTGTCACTATCATGTTGAAAACAGTTGTGGTGCCTAATATTTTTGTGGGAAACGAGATACATTTTTTATTTCAAGTTTCTTTACTGAATAGAAAGTTCAAAAGAGCAGTTATTTTGTAACAATTTCAGTCTTTAGGGGATCAATTTAATGCATCCTTGCTGAATAAAGAAATCTTAAATTTTTGTAGTGAACATAAAACACATTTACAAAATGCAATTACAATGAAAGCCAAACAATTAAATGTTTCAAATTCAAAACAAATGCAAAAAATATACAAAACTACAACCATAAGACTAGATGCATCATGACCACCGACATGCGTCCATATGTGTATGTCTGGCCAGAGCAAACGTGACATGCTAATTATGATTCGTAGTCATGGAGAGCAACGAGGTCTGCCCACATCACACAGCGAGAGCAGTGAGACAGCACATTGTTGTGGCATCTGCCCTTGATGAGCGGAAACAGTATGGTGGTGCTTTCCCCGAGATACACATAATGCTCACCATGTGTGTGGACAGTAAAGGCCTTTTTATGCACCACTCAGAGCGAGCGTCATGCGCTCCTTTGACCTCCACATAGCGTCACGGAAGAGTGATTTTATGAGGTTGCTAGGTATCAGAATGCAATACACTAAACAATACAAACATGTACTGAGCTTAGAAACGAAAAACTCATGACTTTGATTCATCACAGAGTTCATGAATCTTTACTGTCTCAAGATGCTCTTGAAATTAAATACCCATGATGACAGCATACGGTCTCATTTTAGGCCCGATTACAACCTGTCAAAGTTGGACTTTTTTAATGTAAGTTATACACATGCTGACGATTATAAGTTAGAAGGAAACCATACAAAAACATAAAATTACAGCAAAAGATTAAATCACTAAATGTATGCTTAAAAAATATAAATGAATAGTAAAAATATGCCTCAATCAACAATTTTCATTATGAAAGAATATTTTGAAACATTTCTTGTTGATTTGCACAATTCTAAAACAGTGTGTCAAAGCTGTTTTAGTCTTATGTACCCCTCAGCAAAACTGAAGTACCGCTTCAACACTGTCTTCCTTCTAAATCACATTATACATTATTTAGCATTATCAATCCTAATATTATTTTTTAAAAATTCATTATTTTAAACTAAAAACTAGCAATACTGTGCATAAAAACAGACTCGGCAAGCAGGTTCTTCTAAAAAAAAAAAGAAAATTTTTAAATTGCGGTTTAAGAAAGAAAGAACATTGTTTTATAACCATTTAAAAGTTTTATATTAGTTCAGACATTTGATGGGATGAAAATGGAAGCTTTGAAAGTGTGCATAAGAGTATTGCTGTTATAGACATGTCCAAAGCAGTATTGTTATTGTTAACTATGAAAAATAGTTTTTGGTCACTATTTGGTAAAGAAATGAAAGAAAATAAGCTTAAGCTGAAGTACTAAAATTACTAAAAATAAAACTGAAAAGCTAATAGGAATATTAAAACTAACAAAAAGCACAAAACACAATTAACTAAAAGTTATAATAAAGTTCAAATGAAATCAGGAAATATAAAAACAAAAGCCAATTCAAAATATGAATAAATACTAACAGTACAAAACTAAAATGTTTGAACAGATGAATTAACATCTGCGCTAACCAGTCAGCACNTAATAAATACTAACAGTACAAAACTAAAATGTTTTAAAGATGTTTCACTTTGAACAGATGAATTAACATCTGCGCTAACCAGTCAGCACAACCTACAAAAGAACTTGACGTCTGACTGAACAACTTCCACATTTCCCACATGCTGTTTGATGTTAAAATGGGTTATTTCTATGAAGAAAGGCGGGTTCTTGCCTCCCCCTTTCATTATTAAAACAGCATTTCTCCAAGGCTTCATCTACGCTGCCTGGGCCTGCTGATCTTAGCTTTTCCAAAATAACTGTGTGGATGATACTGACACAAAGCTGAATATAGCTGATTAGTCAGCAGCGTCCGGTATGATGCACAGGCACTTCATGATAATTCTCAACCTCTCGTGCTCCAAAACGGAGTGTTTCCTGCCACCATCCATCCATCTTCTCACCACTTCCTCCCTCCCTTTCCCTCTTCCTGCTCAAGCATCAAAGCTGACATTTCTACTCAGACTATGTCTGTGTCTCTTTCTTCGTATATTTATTCATGAGAACTGGGACAAAATTGCCTGGAGAAATGGTTTATGTATCAAATGCATTAAAAAAAATGTTATGTATATAAAATAATTACCCTGCCTTGCATCATATTTTCTGAATGAATTCCAATACTTGTTTCTTACTTACAAAATAGAGCATGTATTGCACTAATAATTCACACTTTCTTATAAAATATGATGCATTTCATTGCATTTTTTTGCTTCCAACAACCACTAGTAAGGTAAAGAAGTTTTGTATTATTCCGTAATAAGCAGAAAAACTGCCATAAAGACATGATTCCTATTTTCTTCTAAGCCAGGTTACAACTATTTGTTGAATTCTCAACAGACTTTAACATGCATGAATCATGCCTATTCCTGATTTTATGCCTTATCCTGATTTCACAGTTAGAGTTACGAGCAATGACAGAAAATGCAAACATGACACAGATGTTTCATGCTACATCTGTGGGTGTTGTACTACATTCAAACAGTGACAGAAAATTATAGATTTTGTGAAAAAGACTTATTTATAAACTTGTGTTTACGTAAAGTTTTTGATAGTATAGTAATAAAAGTTTTTGTTTACAGAATATATATATGTGTGTACTGTATATATTTATTATGTATATACAAATACAAACACACAATATATATTTTGAAAATATTTACATGTATATATT
>SCHK01236984.1:0-10477 GCA_004124795.1 Poropuntius huangchuchieni
AGCTTCTGTTTTCCAAATCCGATGTTTAAAACTGTATATTTATGTATATACTGTAACTATTATTTCAATATGTAAGCAATATATCTTTAGATTTTCTCAAAGAATCACTCATTAAGCATTACATCATTATGTCTGTTTCTTCAACAGGACAGTGCAGGTGTGAGTCGGCCACCTCCAGAAAAAAGGGAGCGCATGGCGAACAAAATCAGAGACCAACAACTGGGGCCAGGCGGCTTAAAGCATTTATGTAGTATATTTGTATGTTTAATGGAATATTTGTAAAGATTTAGTATTTATGTGTATTGTGTTTAAATTTATTTAATATTTTTGTACATATAATAAAAAATTAAATCTAAACTTTGCAATGATTTATTTATCAATGACAACTCACATCTATTAACACTTTAAGGCAATATAGATCATTTTGGGGGTGCCTGCCCCAGGACATTTTTCTGACAGATTTCCATCAGTGGGAATTTTATATGCAAAAATCATTTTAAATGTCTCTCACTGGATTTGCTATTTGAAATGGATAATTAAAATTTGTCATTGTTATTAATTGTTGTTTGGTAATGGTTCTAAATGAGGTTCTAAGTTTGCTTATACAATATTGAATTTAGCTTTGACAAATTAAAATTTAGACACAATTTAATGCATTTTTATTGCATTTTAAATGTTAAAATTGATCAGGCTTGATGGTTTCTGTGAGAAAGAAATGTAGTGAATTGTGAAGATTGAGTTGTGCCAATGAATCCACTAGAGGGCGAAATTGACCACGATTTTAAGAGCCAGCTCTTCAGTCCACTGCGGACATAAAGGCCAATAATTAATAAGACAATAAACATTTTGCTTGCCGTTATTGTTGAAGCTACCGTATTTACAATATTATTCCCCGATTTCAGCTGATAAACTGTTTTTAAGCCTACAGTAAGACAAATAGCTACATTAAACTAATGAACTGTTTAATAATGTTTTAATTAAATGCCTTTTGTTAAACAGTTTATAGTTTCTTTGTGAAATTCATTTAAATACAATTAGATTACATAGGCCTTTTATGAGCAAATATTGCCTTGTGTATAAATAGCAATTAAAGGTTATATTTGTGTGAAAATGGTTTCATTAGTCATATTATTTGATACATTTCAGTCTATTTAGTGTAATTCAAAATTTAGAAAATTAAGATTATTATTACAAAATATTATTGTTAATAATTAAACATAAAAAATTGGCTTTACCAGTCTTTTTTGCTTTTGTTTTTTGGCACAGAGTGTTGAGACATTTATCAGACACTAATATGTCATTGTTAAGTGTACAGTGGGTTTGCCATTATTTGGTCAATCGAAGAGCTTAACAGAAATATCTATATCTACAAATTCTGTGTCCCAAAAAGTCTTGCATGGTGTGTTCTGTTCCTGATCACCGTCTACACATTTCAGAGTGAAGACAGAAACAGTGTTTCAAAACCTAGTGAGTATTTTTACATCATGTATGCGCTCCAGGTCACTGAGCCGAGTGAGCATGTGAGAACGTGTCTGTGATGCCCAAAAAATGCAGTCTACCTGTGTGTAGACAAGTCACTATTGAAACATGACCGAACTAACAGCATAAACTTTTTTTTAGTGTCTTGCGTGTTGCCATTGTATAATGGTGTTCCTCTCCCAGAGGCAACAACGGTAACCCTTAATGGAAAAAAATCATGTTTTATTGATGAATCTGACTTTGCTCTGGGGCTTGACTACACTGACTGTATACACTGTATGCAAGTTATTGCTTCGGTGTGAAGTGATATGCCATTTATCATAGTTCATCTGCTGTGATGGAAAGAAGGCAAGGTGTCTTTTAATTAAAATCTCTAAAATGTGCTTAACATATTGGGTGTAGGCTCTTATGTTAAGACTAAATTGGATATGCTATAGGATTTATTATTTTTTTTCTGTAGTTGTTATTTATCAGGGTACTTTCGATTTTGAAGATATTTTAAGCTTCTCTAACAAGCACATATAGGCCAACCTAAAATTGTAAAATAGTTAGGATTCACAAAGTGAAATCTAAAATGTCTTGTTTGGCATTTTAAGAGTGTTTGAGGCCAACAAAGAAAATAACTACAATAAAAAAAAAAAACACATTTACGCCTATGTAATGGGACTTAATTCAAAACCTTCCATATAAGATGGACTAATACAGCCCTTGTGACAACTAGCCCCGGTCTCTTCTATGCTCTTTTTTTCCTTCTAAATGTTGATCTGGAGCAGATGTGGTGAAACCTGCCCTAACCCTCGTCTCAGTGAACACGCTTTAGGTCCATTGAAGACCATCAGGTGGCGCTATTGGCTTGAATGGAAACAGGACACACACGTGCAGGGGGCCTAGCACACTAAATTACGTAGGCCTACCTTGAATCTCAGCATTGGGGATCTACAATGTGTAGTACATATTGGTTTATGAATTATTATCTTTAGTAGCCTTACTTTAAATTAAATGCAAAAGACAGCACATGATGTTAGTAACATCCTTTATTTTTTTAAGAACAGCATTTTATAAAAATAGCCTATAGCACAGTTTCTACTTTAGTTTCGCTAAAATACCTAGTTCTTACACTAGGCTGTAAAATTGTACGTTATTATTATTATTTTTTATTATTTATTATTTATTTTATTTTTAAAAAAAGTTAAAAGTAAAAATATATTAGATAGGCTACTTTTCGATTTAACCGGACACTAGAGCTATGTTTATTTTACAGTGTAAAAGTGAATTAAAAGCATTAATTGCTTTTAAAATTGTTAAAAAAAATTAAATGTAAAAATCTTAGAAATTATTAGATAACAAAACACTACATGTTAGAATATTAAAACATAAATTTAGGCCTATTTTTTTTTACCTGATAATTTACAGTGAAAACGTGTAAAATGACCTCCCAAACGTCTCTGCGTGACGCATTACTTTTATCAATAGGTTACTGTATTTATCATCAGTTCCATTCATCGCAGTGTTTTAGGTTGCTAACTCTGTGATTATGCAATGTTTATTGCATTATTTTACCACGCGCCATGATGCGGTTTTGTGTTTGTGTATAGCTTTTTAATTCAACACGTGCTCTTCTGTTATCAGCAAGTTGCATTTTGAGGTGCAAATCAAATTGAACTTGTTTAAGTATGTTGGTAGGCAAATTTTTTTCATTTAAGGAAATGCACGGTTTTGACGTGCAAAATAAACATCCTCTATAGTCTCTAAAACGTTGTCAGTGAGTTTCTTGCAACCAAAACTGTCTGTTTTTTTTCCCTCCCGTAAATTTGGAGGGGTCTTTTTTTTAACAGTGCGGTGACGGGAGCGTTGCTGGTGGGCACGGAGACCCCTCTGTCCCCAGACTGCCGCCGCTAGTCGCCCCCAGCGCCACGCGTCACATCACGTCCGTACTTGAACTTGAATCCCATTCCATTCTTCAGAGGCAACCCCTGCCACACACACACACACACACACACACAGGCGCTGGGTCCTCCCTGAGAGCAGCGTGAACGCGAGACGTAATTGCTCGGGTCCTGATTGATCTGGAGAGGAGGTGTTGTCTTCAGAGGTTGAGCCATTCTGCGCTCTGATGCCAAGCGCACATGGAGGACAGTGCCAAAGACTTCTCTCACCTGGCGAGCCCGCCGTCCACGGATCTTGGATTTCCACTATAGCAGGACAACAGCTGCATTTATGTTTTAGGGATTTTTAAAGAAAGCATATCTGAATTTTAAGACAGTGTTTTGGAATCGAGGCTCTCAGAGGTTAAAGAAGCTGCTGCGGGTCGGAGTGGTTTTCACGCATCGCTATCTCAGGTTAAGTGGCACTTAGTTAATGCCTCGCGACAGGCGAATGCAATTTAGTGTGTTCACAGAGCGCGAGTGTTAGTTTGTGCCGCGGTAACGACTAGAACTAGCGCGGTGGAACAGTACCAGGGCTGTGGAGGAAAGTTTGGAGAGGTCTTCTGGAGCGCACACATTAGTCCGAGTGTCCGTGAGATGCTGCTGTGAATGCGGGGCGATGTCCCGACGGAAGCAAGGCAACCCACAGCATCTGTCCCTCACACAGAGGGAGAACCTACCGAGTGAGTACAAGACCTCTGTCACCTTTATCACACTGACCGCTCTGCCTTTCTCTCGTGATTATGAAGTATAAGGGCTCAGAAAACTTTCTCTTTCTTTCTTTCTTGCTTGAAAGCTGGTATCTGTAACTAAACATGATTTGCTTTTTAATGTACAAGTGTATCAAACATTTAGGATCATCGGCTCGTAAAACCATCGTTAAGTCTAGCTTAGGTTATAAGTTGTTTTTGCAAAACGTAATTATGTGCACTGTCCTAACGAAACTTAATTAGAACCAAGAATAATATCAATGAGCTAAGTGTAGGTTTGTTACATTTAAGCTAACCTATATATATCGATAATCTGCTACCAACAATTGAGGCCTGTTAGTTTTTATTGTGTTTATTTATTTGTTTTAAACACTGTCAATGCAATCTACTATAGTGATACTTTTCTCATTTACTGTAAATAATTGATTTAAACAAACTGGAAGTGCTGAACATAAAACCATAAATCATAACACACCGTTTTGTGAGACCCACGTTCATCTGCTCTGTCCCACTCAACACACACACACACACACACACACACACACTCACTCCTCACCTATTTTCTATTATTGTCGCACATAAACACAAGCATACATGGCTTATCAAGTTTACTTTATGTAGTTTATTTAATAGGCTCCGACTTTGCTGAATAGGCTGGTGTTTATTTAGTTTTAAAAACCAAAGTGCTGATACATTTTTAATTAGTTTATTTTTATCATAATCTCTGTTTTACAATATCATGGTTCACATGCATGGTGTTGATCGTTCAAAACAACACACTCCTTATGTTCATCTTTAATTTATTCTTCTATCTAAGATGCTTTACACACTCTTCCCACCAGTAAAACTTTATGTAAAAGCACTAAGTACTCTAAACCCTTATTTAAGATTTCTTTTTGCCTAGTTTTTATTCCCTTAAAAGCTTTTCTCGCTCAATAAATTAGCTGCAATGTAAACTATTGAGATTAACATCATGCAAAGTGTTTACATTAAGAAAAATATATTTATACAGACGTATTCTTTCTAATTTACAACAGCTCAATGATATAATCTTTACACACAGTTCACAAATGATTATAATAGTGATTGTAGCCATAAACAATAAAAGATTAGGAAAGTTTATCCACGATTAATACATTGCATATCACTGTTGTGATTTACACCGTACACCCGTAGTATTTGTGAATTAAACTCCAAAGCTTCTAATTTGAATATATTTTTTAATGAACTTATTTATTTTACCGCAAGATGTGTTTGTATTTATCAGCTAATTCCTGATAAAAATACAAAACGTTTCTTAAAACATTTTGCAAATGATTTTATTTTTAGAAATGATTTTATGTTTTTGATCTTCCGTGACTTTTGATGCTCATTGCATTCTGCCTTGTTATTCATTATGGTATTTCTGGTTTCACTGAGAATGTGGGTACAATGCGAAGGCGGCGCCTTCCTGAAAATATCTGATTCAGTAGTGAGTAGATGGTCTTTACACGTCAAAATTTACACTGTTAATGATGCTGATGTTGTCATTTTAGAAAACGTGAAGACGTGAGATGAGGAAAATGTGTTAAAGGAGTGGGTGGGTTTACAGAGAGCCGGTGGCCTTTAAATTCAAACCACTTCTAGTCTGCCACTTTATTTCACCTGATGTGGTTTATTAAGCATACAGTTAACTGATTTTAGTTTTTTTTCTCAGAATAGGTTACATTTTTAGGTTTCTTTCCAGTTGTTGTGACTAATAGATACTGAAACATTTCGTACATTATCGCTTGCTTAAATATGTACAGCAAAAGCCTTCCAGTGTAAGTGTGTTGAGCAGAATAATTATACTGTGTCTCAAATACGTGTTTAGTTCAAACATAATTAGTCTGGCGGTGTGTGTGTGTGTGTGTCAGTTGGCAAATGTGCAGTTTACATTGTGCGCTCTATACACTCTATCGCATGTGTACAGAGTGTAAACCGACACTTTTTAAGCGGACTCCGTTCAGGTTTGCACGCCAACCTCCATTCCAGTCTTCACGGGCTCTTTCTGGGGTGTCTGTCTGTCTGCAGGGGAAAACCAAAGTGCCCTCATTTGGCTATGTCAATGCTTTTGGCACAAAACATGTCAGTTAGCTGGAGGTTGCACAATAGAGAGATTCTGCCCAGAGCGACAAGACCTATAGATCACACTCAAAGAGAAAACCAAGGAACAGGAATATCAACATACTTCACGTCTTGAAATAAACGCGGGGCGCACTCTCCGCCCGCATGTGCACGTACAGGTGTGTGCATTAAAGAGAACGTCTCAAGCCACGACCTAAAATGGCAGGGCTCTTGCAGACGCAAATACGGGCTCTTGAGGAAGTCTAAGAGACGAAACCGCTCGTATTTAGATTTCCGCAAACCGCCTCAGTGCATTAGTTTTTTTTTCTTCGTAAGTCGCATGTAAATTGTGTGAACATGTATGATTCATTACACGAGTATAGCTTGACTTTTGGATGGGTGGCTCGAGACGTTGAATGTGGGTGGGGGCCGTCCATTAGGGCCCTCACTGTCTCTTAAAATGTAAAACGACTCTTTAATGGCTGTGAATGTCAGCTCTTTGAATGTTTTCCATGATCTTTTAGTGGCCGCTGGTCATCATGCTAATAAAACGCAAGGCATGAACCACCGGACCACAGCGCTTTTGATTTCTACGAGTGGAAAGGGTCACATCAGCCTTTTACAAGTGGCTTTAGGAGTGACTTTATGGTGATGTCCACCCTTTTTGTATGTGTTAGCACTGCCTACGACAGAACTTATTTTTACAGACCGTGTGAGCCGAGAGCTGTTTGATGGACGTGTGGTTACCCGCTGATCGGACTCGTCTGACCTGACTTGGCAAATATTGTAGGCGAGTCTCTGTTCCACTGCACAATATTTCGGTTTATTTTATGAGTGTCGTGTTTGCTGGTTTGCACAGCTTCAGTGGAGTGTAAATGTGCACGGTTGAAGCTGATAGGGGGTGCTGTAAGTCCTTACGAGAGGGAAAGTGATAGAGAGGGTGTATGTTTGTGTGTGTGTTTTCTTTGAGAATCTGATTACTGCCTTCAGGAAATGTGATAACTGTATTTATAATGGTTAATACCCTGAATTGCTATCTCTCCTCCCAAGTGTATCATTCCCACGACAGGCTCAGTATAAATCTCTTATCTTACGCTAAAGGTAATTAATTCAATTTATTGGAGTATAGATTTCACCCTGGGGAGCAGTAATATAGACGCTGTGCCCACTGTGCTTATTGCTCCTAAACATTTCGTGTCCTTGCCTCCGAGCAAGATTTTTAAGCAATATTTGTGGTTCTGATTTCCAGCACACAGCTTTATGTGAAATTTTGGGGTTCGGCAGAGTCGTTAGCGCGCACATGTGCATTTCTGAATTGTGCGCATTTGTTTGGCACGCATCCAGAAGCAGTTGACAGTGTATAGGCCTTAAATGAAGATAAGAAACAGACGTTATCAAGCACATGGATTATTTTTTTGCAGATGCACCTGGTGAGCTCAGAAATTACATTAGACTAAATCTTTTAACACATGCTGGAGAGGTTAACAGTTCCGCAAATATATATATATCACTCGTAATCTTTGTTCTGAATGCGCTAGGTGTTCTCTGTCGTCCGTTGTGTTTTTTTAATTATTAATTATTATATTTAAATAAATTCAGAGCCATGACCACAATAGACTTGACCTCAAATGATTTATTATTAAAAATGATTAATAATCAAAATAGTTGATCAGTATTTCACATGCCCTTTATCTTATCACAAATGCTTTCTTTCACTATTAATTACTCTAATTGCTACTGTATTATTTAAAAAATGCTTTTTAGTAGAATAACTAAAAAAGATAAATCATTTTATTTTCTTCTGTTTTTGTTGCACACTTATTTATTTCTTCTTCATGTAAATCTTTTCCTCTTTTCACACTTTAAATGAGGCTCAAAAATCTTAGACCACTAATAAAAGTTCACTTTTTAAATTATTATTATTTTTATTAAATTGTACATCATATTATCAGAATAACAATTTGATTAAAAAGTTGAATAATAATAATAAAAAAACATCACTTTCAGAAAATCAGTTTGCTTTAATAACAGCAGCGTTCAAGCTGCATGAGCTCCACAGTTTGTAAAAAAACAAATAAACTGATGATTAAATTGTGTAGCATGATTTGAAAACGTTTCAAAGATTGTCTCTTATATTTCAGTGCAAGATTTTGGTCTAAAGTTCACATGATCAGAATCAGCTTTTTTAGTTATTGAAACAGGAATAGTGAAGAATCTTGCACATTATACAGCATAATGTTTCTTTGTTTTAACATGTAATGTTCATTTCCTAGTCTAAATTAGATTGCAGGTCCAAGATTTCAAATTTAGGTCCGATGTATTATAATAAGCAAATGGCTGTAAATGTACAGATTTATTGTTAATAGAAAACTTAAGTTGATGGTGTATGTAATTAATGATATATTAGTTTCAGGTTCTGATTGAAATATCCCAGCACACACATCATCTGCTGTACACCTGTGGCTCTCACATACACCTTCTTGTATCGTGTCCACTGCTCGCGTCTGGCCCGTTCAGGACGGTGTGGATGCCTCCCAGCACACCCTCCGCGCCCAATTCCGTGGCATTGGGTCCATGCCAAGGCCACGATGTTTGTGTTCTCCTTCTTGGCATTACTCCACTGCTCTGGGGGTCTCCTGTCAGCCGGCGAGAGAGAGAGCTGCAGACAGCCGAGTGTGTGCTCTCGCAGGCGTCCTTCAGCTCACGCGTGCCATGCTCTGTTTAGATATCCACATGCTGCTCAAACTGACTTTGGTCAGCTCTGTGATAGTAGAGGTTCTAAATTTAAACCAGATCAAGAATATTCTTTTAAAAGAATCGAAATGTCATGCTGAGTCAAAAATTCTACAGGAGTTAAGTTACCGTTGCTCTTCCCATGGCTCCTACACTCTTAATAATAAAGCATTTTTGAACCACCTTTCAGTGAACAGTTCTTAAAGGACCATTTCTTTTCTTAGTGTGAAGAACATTTTATAACCTAAAGAACCTTTTGTGCGTTGAATGTGAATCACAGAACCTTTATTTTTAAGAGTGTGTGTTTGTCCCTCAGGCAGAGACTGGAGTTGATTTTCTATCAGATCTCATACTGCTGCTGTTTTTTCCTGTATTTACGCTCTCTGTAAATCTGTTTTGTATCTCACTGTGGTTTTGTGTTGAGTCAGATACATTTCACAGCAAATACAGTGCGTTGGCTGTTTCGTCATCGATAATAAAGCGGGAAAATGGCATCGACATGCCAAAGCTGGGAATTTCACGAGGGTACGAGGTGATAAAGATGTAACTGATTTTCATATACGAAAACGGCTGTTTGTCAAGCTCCTTAACCACTGTTCCCAACGTGCACCTGCGATGCACCGACACGCGAGGCGACCCATGCCTGAGAGCGTATTTTGAGGCTGTTTTGCGGCTTTTGTGAGCGCTAGATTGTCTGCTGCGACATACCTGTATGGTGCATGTGCACCTCTCCAACATCCGTCCAGCGTGCAGAGAAGTAGACCGGAAACACAGATACCACTGCAAGACTGCGACTGTACTACCTGTCACACACACAAACGCTCACACACACTCCGCTGATCTCACTGTGCAGCTCACAGGTGTTAGTCTATGCCGTGTGAACTGTGAATTTTGCTTTATGAGGACAGAATCAGACACAAACGGCTGACTGAGACCATTTTGACTCTTGTAACTTGTGCTAATACGATATTTCATGTTCATTAATCCAGCTCTTTTTGGACGCGCTCAGCTCACAGTGATTTGTGAGGATAGCTGCAAATGTGTGGAAAATTTTGAGTCCATGAAGTCATTTAAAAGAACTCATTTGTCGTCTAGAGTCTACAGTACATGCAATACCCCAACAAGCAAGTTAATCATGTCTGGACCAGTTTGATAGCCAGACTGAAAAACAGATTTGCAGCTCACAATAACTGTAGAACAGAAATCACAGACACACCAATAGCAATTTGTCATTTAGAAACTTGACAGGTACTTTAATTAGTTAAACCAACTATTTTAAATTCAAACTAGTCAAGGCAAGGCATATGTATTTATGTTATATAAACCAAAATGTTACTTTAAAATGCTTTACATAATAAAGGAAAATAGCTGTAAAGAGAGATGTAGAAGATATAGTTTTAAAAAACTTAAATTGTCACTATTTAGCCACACGTTTTGAAGAATCTTCAATCAGGTATTTTCCATACAAAGCCAGTTCATTGTGACAATGCCAGTCAACCTCCGTAAATGATTAAATAAGCAACATAAAAGTAATCAAACTGACTC